>JARUHE010323919.1:0-19619 GCA_031471125.1 Archaeomysis grebnitzkii | reverse complement strand
TTATTATTATTATTGTTGTTATTATTTTTATTATTCTTACCATCTTGCTAATAACAACATTATTACTGTTATCTTTATTGTTAATTTATCATTATTATTACTATTGTTGGTATCATTATTTTTCTTGTTGTTAATATTAATTTTATTGTTGTTGTTATTGTTTTTATTTATTATTATTATTGTTACTATTAATCTTCTTATTTTTTCTATATGTTTTATTATTGCTTATTGTCATTAACGATTTAACTTTATTAATACCATATATTTCTATGACGTCATAGTAATTATGAGATTAACATTTATGTTATAAATACAATTTATTGTCGGCGATAGTGGATGGTCTTGGTTAAGTTATCTCAATGCTTCAATGTGACAAAAACGGCTGCTCAACAAAATTAAATATTCTAAAATATAATGCTAGCATTATGCTTTTATGATAAATATGTATGTGCACATCAATAGCATATGTATGTGCACATCAATAGCAATTGTATGCATATGTATGACAACTAAACACAAAATAATTATTAAACCATGATTTGTATGAAATTAATTTGTATAAAGTCAATCGTATTTGAAGGAATAATTGATTGCTCAGTTATTAGATTGGAACATTCCGTTGTTTTAGACTTGATCAAATGATTGAATGATTATTCTAGATTTTCTCTAAATGTTGCAATTTCTTTTCGTCATAAATGTTTTTTTTAAACTTTTTAATGTTTTTATTTTCATAAAGAGAAAAGTTTTAGTTTTAAATTATATTATTTTGCTAGTCAGCTGTATAATAAATATGGGTGTGTTCAAAATTCATACAATGGATTTTTGTATTGTAAATTTTAAAAATGTGTTAAATATAAAATTTCTTAAGATATAAGGTAGTTTTGTTAAGTATCCAACACTGCTCTTTATTTTAATTATTTAAACAATTTTTCAAAAAATAAAAATTGTGAATTTTAAAACCGAAACTTGATAACTATAATTTTAGTTAATGAAAGGTTATTTGTTACGTTTTCAAGTTTTAACTAATGCAATTAAACATATAATAGTTGTGAGTAATTTCACTAATATTAGTATGCTATTAATAGCTGACCAATTTTAGACATTTGGTTTTCTGTTGCTCTTGAAACTTGTTTTTCCTATTTCCCTTTCACTTCAGAATCAATATTTGTTAACAACTTCAAACATGTTTTTGTTATACTGACTAATTGACCCATATATACGTACATACACACATACAAACGTACATATACACATACATACAAAGGTACATATACACATACATACACACATACAAACGTACATATACACATACATACAAATATATATCAAAATTTTGATTTGAAAAGAAATAAGTTTTCTTTACGATGATTTTATTTTCAAAAAACATTAAAGTTTGTGTTGAAATTTTCCATAATACAATCTATTTAAATTCTGTCATTTTCATTAAGCCCTACTTAACAAAATCACATCATTCACAATATAGTTTTTCTGGTTTTTGATGAAAGATTTGTTCGTTGATCCTTCAGAACCATTACTATATAAGAACCAATCAACCCCTTCTGAGCATTTTTGGTAAATGTTCAGGAGTGTTTTTCTGTTTTAATCTTGAAAGCGATACATTTTGAAATACAATAATTGAGAAAAGTATGTTAGATTGTTTTTTAATCATAATTTTTGAGGCTTTTCAATTAAAATTAACCGTAATTCAATTTTACTATGTTTATTATAGTTTATTTATTAGTTTAGTTTATTTATTGTGTGTGTGTGGGTGTGTGCGTGTGAGTGTGTGTGTGTGTGTTTGTGTGTATCAATGTATGTAGGTATGGGTGTGTGTGCATGCCTGAGTTTATTTGTATGTTTGAAAAATTCACAAAAAGTACAATTTTTTTACAAAATATAATTCATAAATGGGTCACAAAATTAAATTGACGTGAAAAATATATTTTAAATAATAGAGTGATTTTCATTGAATGAAAATATGAATTTTAAAAAGATTTAGAAATGGACATCGATTTCCAACAAGAAAATCGAATTATTCGTCGCTCATTGTATGAATAATTAATATTTTTGTTTAATATCATTTTGATTAATTTATTAACTTCAATCTTAAATGTAACTTCATGTGTTGGGAAATTCAAGTATTTTTCAATTTTTATAGACTTTGTAACACTTTTATGCAACCCTCACTCCACAAACAAGTTACCATTAAATTAAATTTACGTTAATTGTGGATGTAGTTTGATGAACGAGCTCTAGTCGGTTGATGAAAGCAACTGTGATGTTACTTTTGTATAGACGAAAACCTTGTCTGATTCACTTCAAAAATGGGCGTTGAAAATTTTTTTAAATTTGATGATGCTAGTATTATGGACGTCTCTGAAATAGTTTTTTTCTCAACAAACCAAAACTTTGTAAAAAAATATTTTTAATCTTGATTTAATTTAAAAATAAACATCAAATTATGGAATAAACATTAACTTATGAAAAAAACCCATGAACTTATGAAAAAAAACATCAACTTATGAAAAAAAACATCAGCTTATGAAAAAAAACATCAACTTATGAATAAAAACATCAGCTTATGAAAAAAACATCAATTTATTAAAAAAAAAATCAAATTATTAAAAAAACATCAACTTATGAAAAAAACATCAACTTATGAAAAAAAAACATCAACTTATGAAAAAAACCATCAACTTATGAAAAAAAAACATCAACTTATGAAATAAACATCAACTTATGAAAAAAAAACATCAACTTATGAAAAAAAAATCAACTTATGAAAGAAAAACACAGTTGCGCTGAGCCTCCAAATGCCGATAATGACATAGAATTTGATTGATCGATTTTTTGCCTCCAATTGATTCAAATGTTTCCTTGACCTAAACTGAATCGGATTCAAATCATTTTAAGTCATCGTTTGTTTTTAGTGTTTCGATTTAATTCGGTTTTGTAAAAAAATTTAAGAAAGGGTTGTTGCCCACTTTTTATATTTGCCTTTTATGTATATATATATATATATATATATATATGTATATATATATATTTTATTTTTATTTTATATAAATGCGCACACGTACAACAGAGAAAATTATTTTTCCATACTTTCTATCTATATTCGCATCTTAAACCAATTATATTTAATACATATACATTTCGGAAGATAGGATCTAAATATATCTTTGTTCTATAACATAAAAAAATGAATTTGAAGTTTTAGAATAAATACAAATGTACCCAAATATAAATTTTATTTTACATTGAATTCAAATATAATTAATTTCCCATCATAGTTTCACGATTTTATATTAAAATCTTTTAATGACTCTTAGCAAAATTTATTTTTTTAAATTAATTAAAACTCCATAAGGAATATTAAAAAAAGGTTTCATCTTTAATTCAAATTTACAAGTTTAAATCAAGTTATAGTATTCGGTATTATAAAAATATATCAAAGATGCAAGATTTTCCAAAAGAATGAGAATTATTAATATTTGATAAATAAACTTACTTCAACAAAAACAAACAAATATTTATAATTCCAACTTTATTTATTATAAAAAAGTAAAGTAAATTGAATTGTATTCCACTTCTGTTATAATGCAAGCGAGGCAATCGTTCCAGGCTTTTTATGCTGTGTTTATTCCTTATAAGGAACGACCAACATCTGTTATCTCCGACACACTCCTCCGATCAACAGATTAGCAATTATAATTGTCGTGTCGCTCGTCTACTGGTTTGCAATTTCGTAAAACCTTTACAGCATCACTAATCATTGTCGTTAAGATGAAAATGCATTGAAATTACATTGAAAACAACCCTCATTGCATGGATGATTCCGAAACATACAATACAAGTTTTTTCAATGCTAACCTTAATTTATTTTATCCCTTAGGGCGAAAATTGTCATATATGACTCCGAGTCTTATCTTTTTCTGAATATGAATAGTCTTAAAAAGTCAAGTGCTTGCGAGATCCTGAATGGGTGAGGTCGTTTGATGAAAGGTCATCCTCCTTGCTTCTCAGTGCATTGAAATGAAACGATTTCCAATTCTCTATGACGTAGTTAGTGAGAACATTGAAACAAACATTTGGGTATGGATGACTAGGCATAAATATAGACAGAAGTAGAGAGGAAGAAAAGAAGAGGAAATGCGGGAAATGAGAGAAAACAAAGAATGAGGAGAAAAGAAATAGGAAATATGAGACAGCAGAGCAGAGGAAAACAAAGCAAGAGTGGAGAGAAAGAGAAGAAAGAAAGAAGAAAATAGTAAAGTGAGAATGGAGAGTGGAAGAGAAGAAATAGAAATATGAAATAAGAAACAGTAGAGGAAAGGAAAACAAAGACGGAATGGAGAGAGAAGACTAAGAAGGAGAGCGGGAAATAGAAAAGAAAATCGAGTGAGGGAGATACAAATGAAAAAGAAGAAGTGAGTGTGAAAGAGAGGAAGATAATCTGAAAGAAAGAAATAAGGAATAAGGAAAATAAAAAAAATTGAACTTCATATAAATGATTAAAAATGGTCAGTTGATCACGTGCCGTAAAAAAATAATGAATTAATTAAAAAATATATATTTATAGTCCATGTTAGGTTTTGTGGATTTTAATTGTGTTTAGACAATCCAAAAATTTAGTTAATTTTATTCTCTTAGAAATAACAGAGTGAAAATACATGTAGAACGTTTTGATATTTACAAATAAAAGCACATATATTTATGACAAATGTATTGCACTTTGATTAGCTGTGTATTTAATGGTTTATTGACTACTATAGAAATACAAATTTAATATATCTTACACCCTTATCTTGATAAAATAATTATTTTCATGCTTTATAGAAATATGAAATGAAAACAAAAATAGGAAAATGAAATAGATGCTATGTCTAAAATATTAGTTTATATGACAGATAATTATTTTCATTTTTTTTCAAAACTCACTTAAAGAGTTTTAACTCTTATTCCTGACACCCCATATTAATGTTTTTAAAGTTTCTTTATTAATAGTCTTGCTCATAAAATAATTATTCATTTCAATGAGGTATTACTATTAATTTACAATAAGACTACCTTTCATTGTTTTGGAGAATTATTATAAGTTAGATATATTGAAGTGGTGAATATAATTTACTTTCGAGCGATAAGTTTTGTTTTCTATAAAACCACGTCTAACGAGATTTTTAGAAATTGTTGTTGGTTTAGGATCTAATGGATCGTAAAATGCAATACCAAGAGTTAAAACTTAATGTTTGTTTAACCTCCTGAATTCTGGAACGGACATAAGTTTCACTTTGGAAGAGCCAAAGACTATGCACCCAAAGATGAACCCAAAGCAAAATAAATGCTGCTAAGAAACAACTAAAATTAAAGCTTAAAATAAATTAAAATCAAGATACGATAGTGGAAGATGTTTTTAATTATTTAAAAAACAAAACTTAAGATTTGAACAAAAAAAATATTTTCAACTAGAACATTTTTCTACTTTTAGTTTGATTATATTTTCATTGAAACATTTTCAGGATTAACAAATAAAATTGTATAAGGTTAGTAATTTAATATTTTATTTTAAAGTTAATATTTTGTTTTAAAATTAATTATCTATCAAACCTGCAATATTGGTTAATATTGCTTTAAAAAATATCCATATAACTAGAATAAAGAATAGGAATTGTTCTTTTCTTAATACAGTTTCCTGCAAGGCTTTTATTATAACAAAGCGAATAGTCATTTTAATGAAGCTTTATTAACTAAAATGTTATTTGTTTTCTCAGGTATGTTATGATTGACTAAAATTTAAAGTTCATTAAGGGAGGTAAGTGTTTGAATTTATTTTGCTTCATCATCTCAGACAATTTAATTAAATGTAATTGGAAGTAAATGGAAAGAAGAAGAGAAGGATGAAGACCTGTGGCGAGATGGAAAGAAGAAGAGAAGGAGGAAGACCTGTGGCGAGATGGAAAGAAGAAGAGAAGGAGGAAGACCTGTGGCGAGATGGATGGGCGGGTAACAGTCGACATAAGTTGTTTGATTAATTAAAAGAAGAGGTTTGCCAAAAACAATGTAAAACGAACAATAACTCATGCAGATGAAACAGTTTATATTCTAGTTGCTTTCGAGTTTGCTAACTTAAGTTTGTGATATTACTTATTTTGAAGTTTTTTGTGTAGGAAATAAACAAAAAATTCAAATAAATCTAATAAGCAATATAAATATGCACATAAGTAAATTTCAAACTATTATGAAAAAAAACTAATTAATGAGTTTTCAAAAATTATAAAATTTTGTTAAAAAAATAATTGAAGTTGTAATTAATTCAATAGACACCGCGATTGTGTTGACATCATCTGGATACCTTTTTAGGTGCGTTCAATTTTGAACAAAATATTATTTTTAGACTTTTGATAAAACTCAAAATATTTTTTATTATTAATCCTTAACATTCACTTTTAAATACTTTGGAACACTTGAGTATCACAATTGGAACACATGAGCGATGAAGTGTTAAAATATTTGCTTGCCTAACCACTTTAAATTTTTGTTTACATTTTTTGTATTTTAACCGGGGTATGTAAACAAACATGTTCTGCTTTCTGTGCATTGCTTTCTTTTTTACCAACTCAACCCTGTCTCGTTGGGAACTTGACTTCTTATCCGTTAATGCAGTAAGCAGCGTTGGAACTGGTTAGTAATACATTGGATGACCACCTAGGAACGTTGGATGGTTGAAAAACTTCACGCAGTACATTTACTTTGCAACCATAACCTAGTTCTATGTGATGTAATTCCAATTAATATACAGACAAGTGAAGATATTTTAAACAATAAAAGCAAAGAACAATAAAAGTAAATAATTGCCAGATGTTTCCATTTGAGATTTTCTAATTGCGATGACTCATCGAGACTACAAATTAAACAGTCATTGAATGCAGCAAAGCGGCTCCTTTGCTTCTTTAACCCTTATAGCACAACGGGTCGAACTCGTCCCATACAATAATGGTTGTTTTCAATACTATCTCCAGTGTATCTTAGTCCCTATGGTACCAATTTGTTAGGCGTTAAAAGGTTAAATTCAGCGCTTCGGACTTTCTCCTTCTGATGTCAAGGTCTGCGCCTTGTCATAATCGCGGACAGTTTTTCACCAGATAAATTTCCGATTTTTCCTCAGCTAGTTAAGTTAGGCTAGGCTAGGCTAAGCTAGGTTAGTTATAGTATTGTATGGTTAAGTTAGGTATGGTACGTGATTATTTGTAAGGCCTAAGTTTTTTTTATAGATTGGTAGGTAGGTTAAGGTAAAATGTGATTCAGTTGCAGAACATAACACTTATTTGAAATTTAATTTAATTAATTATCAAACAATTTAACTAAATTGTGTTTTATTTGAATTAATATTTCATTATTTTGACATCATTGTGAGGTTATATTCTTTAAAGAAAGTATTTTGAATTGATTTAACATAATAACTTTATGTTTTATATTGGTTTCAAAGTTTGATGGAAATTAATTGCTAACTACGTGAATTGCTTATAATTAATACATTTGTATAACCTTGAATTAAGAGAAATTATTTAAAATTGCATTTAAAAGGTAAACACATAGAAATGTGGTGGTGGTGGTTGTAGAAGAATGGGCGAGAAGTGCTAATGTAAAACCCAGCTATGAACTGTTTTTTGCTTCAGTAGTTGCCTACAGTCAATGTTTTAAATTTTTGTTTATTAAACAAGATGTCAGAGTTGTGATTCAACATAATTAATTACAAATAAAAGTTAAAAAGATAAATAAAACGTATAATATGAAAATATTACATTTAAATTCATAGTAAATACATCGGATTTTTATTAATATTATAAATACCAGTTAAAAATTTTAAGCATTTTTTAGTATTAATGAAAACATCTTTTAATAATATATATATTTAAGATAAAGTCTTAACTTTACTTGGTAAATAAAAATAAACTCTGATAGGCTTACACGAAATAAATTTGATTGGTTTAATAAAAATAGCCGTTTTTTAAATAATTAAATGTAACGACCAAACTCATAAATTGATATATCAAAATTATAAAGTTCTTACTTATAAAAATTTACATCACGTGTATAAGTCCAAAGAGTACATAAATTTTGATAGTATATTTTATCGAAAGAGTACATCAATTTTGATAGTACATTTTATCGAAAGAGTACATAAATTTTGATAGTATATCTTATCGAAAGAGTACATAAATTTTGATAGTACATTTTATCGAAAGAGTACATCAGTTTTGATCTTATTCACTAAACATTAAAGTTTGAATTATCATGTAAATAAATTAAATATTTGTGATTTAGTTACAATATTTTTACTAATTTTTAAAATTTAAAAAAAAGAAAAAATTCAAATTAATTTCTTAAGAAGTTATAATTATTAGAAGTTCGTGTATTTTGTTAATTAGTATAATTTTGATAATGGATTTTAAATTTATAAATAACTTTTTTTAAAGTTGCCAATATTTTCTTTCATATGCTGACTGTTTCTCATTTACTTGAACAAGTAACAAATTATTTAATTTGTCACATTCAAATGACCTAGCAAACTTAATAAATTCTTCAGCATAACAAAACTTCCTCACAAAGCGGTAAATGAATAGTTGAGCAATCTAGATAAATCACCTATGGATAAACATTAACACGTGAACCGATTGAAGACAATTAAACAAAATTAATTAAACAAACTTTCACTTTCAATGAAAAGTTGAATCGTTGGTGACAACACTCACTGGATGACATAACTGATTCACATCCTTTCATTAAGATCGACGATGCGATGCGGTTTTATTTCTATTAATTAAACACACTTGACGCGTGTCACACAAGTGACGTAATTAGCAGTCGATCGTCAATTGTTTTTTTGTTAATCGCCAGTGTATGAAGATTATAATTAGGGATATAGAATAAAGATTGCTCACAACACTACTTTAATGGTTTCCAATACTGTTTTGATGGTTTTCAAAACTACTTTGATGGTTTTCAAAACTACTTTATGGTTTTGAAAACTACTTTAGTTGTTTTCAGTGCTATTTTAATGGTTTCAATACTACTTTAATGGTTTTCAATACTACTTAAACGGTTTCCAATATTACTGTAATAGTTTTGATTACTACTTCAATGGTTTTCAAAACTACTTTAATGGTTTACAAAAATATGTTAATGGTTTTCAATCCTACTTAAACAATTTTCAATACTACTTTAATGGTTTTACATACTACTTTAATGGTTTTAAATACTACTTTAACGGTTTTTAATATTAGTTTAATGGTTTCCAATACTACTTTAATGGTTTTAAATATTACTTTAATGGTTTTCAATATTACTTTAATGGTTTTCAATACTACTTTAATGGTTTTCAATCGTTTTGGCAACGAACTTCAAGAATTAAGCACATATAAGTAATAGCTAGACTATTCCTTCTATATGGTTAAGCACATTAAGGTTTACGTTCGTCATAATGTTAAAACACGAATTAATACAGATGTACAGATGTACAGTCCATATGCATATCAATCTGAACTTTTTATTGAATTTATTTTTCTTTCGTTCTAACATGCTTCTATTTATGTTTATTATGTAGCTGGTTCTACATTCATCGTAATATAATTATCTTAAATTTCATTTATTTATAGAAAGTATTATAGAGCGCTTGATTAGTTGTCTTTCGCTCAGGCTTAGTCTCAGTCTTAGAGAATAATTCCCATTTAGTTCCAGATTGATATACTGTATCGATGACTTTAAAAACTTGTTTATTCTGACAATATTTAGATGTACTGTGTTCAGTTTGTTTTATTTTTTGAGTTTTTTCAACTCTTAATAAATCTTGAAATTTATGTCCGTTCCTACATTTAGATTATATTTTACAATAACGATAATGAATATGTTTATTTGGCCATACAGTTACAATAAAATATTGACATTACAATTAAAAGCTTAGAATTAATAAATTAGGTCCAGCCCAATGAGTATTTAATTTTTTATAGGACTGCTCTACATTATATTGTTTTCTTCATTTAACAAATATTAAAAACAACCAATAATAAAGAATATAACATAACATTGTCAAATATATAACTATTTACAGTATAATATAATAATTATAATTTCCTATTTAATTAATGTCCTTTGAATTATATTACATTTCTACATTTACAACTAACTTAGTAGTTTAATTTTCAATTTTCTCTATAAAATAAGACAATTCTGACTGCTTTTTATGTCTGCAGCTAAATTGTTCCATATCTGACAGCTATGATAAGCAATACAATATTGTCGCTGTTCAGGGGAGATCCGAGGGGTTTGCAGCCGTAGGGGGTCTCTTTTGGTGGTCAAGTTGTGTATATTATTTGCAAATTCAAAGTTAATTTCAGATCTTATAATCTAATTTCCTCACCCAATAATTCTTTTTACAATGTTTTTACTTTGTTTTTTTGTTTGATTTATGCACCAATAGATTAGAAATGAGGTGTACATTAATAGTTCAAGGTCATGTTTTGCTTAAACTATTTTTTCCTCATTTGTAATATTCTTTTTGATTTACATTTTTAAGATAAGAAGATAGAAAAATGTTTGATAAAAGTTTTTTTTCTCATATTTTGGTTTTATTGATGTACAGAAGCAATCTCTAAAGTGAACTACGGATTAAATGATGTTTTCTCATTTTGTAAAACCCTTTTTGATTGACATTGCTGACATGGGAAAATAAGATCACTAGTGATTTTAATGATATATATGGAGTTTAAGAAGTTATGAAGGTGTAATAATTATAAAAATGTTGTTAAAACTTAATTTAAATTGTTCATTTTATAAGTTGATTTTATGAAATAATATAGATAAAAAGTTATAAAACTCAATAAGGTAAATAATTAATATGTTAATTTATATTTTTATTTCATTTTATTACTTTTTATCTATATTTTTCATTAAATGAACTTAGAATTTTTGAAAGAAACTTTCGTATTTTAGTTTAATTTATGCACCAGTTCTTGATTCAAAGATGTTTCCCCAACTTTATAACGCCTTTTTTTTATTGACAATTCTGACGGGGAGATAGAAATAGTTTTTACTCAAAAAATTCGTATTTTATTTAATCTATGCATCCATGGATTGGAAATGAAGTCTAAATGAACAGTCTCTTAGGTGAATTTTTAATTAAACAATGTTTTCTCACTTTATAACATCATTTTTGATTAACATTTCTGATTGGGAAGATAAAAAATATTTTTGCTAAAATAAATGTTTTCAATCTTTTATTTTATTTATGCATCAATGGATTTGAAATGAAGTATACATAAACAATCTCTTATGTGAATTTTTGATTGAAAGTTGTTTTCCCATTTTGTAACACTTTTTGATTGACATTTCTGATATGGCGATAGTATTTTTGTTCATATTTTGGTTTGATTGAGCACCAATGGATTGAAAATGAAGTATACATAAATAGTGCCCAATGTGAATTTTTATTGAAAATGCTTTCCCACATAGTAACTCACTTTTTGATTGATATTTCTCGTATCAAAAAATACAAACATTTTATTAAAATATTTCTCTATATTTTTGTTTGGTTCATGTACCAATAGATTGGAAATGAAATATACATAAATAGTCTCTAAGATAAAGTTTTGATTAGATATTCTCTCACTTTGTAACATCCTTTTTGATTGACATGCTGTATGGTAACATAAAATTTTTTTTGTTAGTTTTTTTCTACATATTTTGGTTTGATTCATGCACCAAAGCATTAAATTATATATAATAATAATGTGTCGGCTGTTACAGGTAACAAAGCCTTCACCATTCTCATCATCATTACCAACATCAAGTGATGTAAAAAATCACAATTTATTAAGATTTGTGATGACCTTGAATATAAATATTCATAATGTAAAAACCTTTGTTGTTGCCAACCCACTCCCTTCTTGACAAAGATAATGGAGCCCCCGCTCCAGCTGGTCCAACCAGTGGGCAAGCAAACTGCTGAGTAAATCCAGAAAGTTTACTGGGCCGGGTCCGACCACACAAGGTGTGTTGGCACAGCAAGCATTCAGCTTTTTTGGAAATTTTCTAATTTACTTGAGACATTGATGATGTAGAGTTAAATCCCAACCATCCACTACACATCCTCACACAACAGAAAACAATTTTCGACACTAACAACAATCACACCATCAACATGGATACCACACCTCAACAGACAACATACCAGAAATCAAACAACACAAGAAACTAATAGACATTCACATAGTCACTAACCACACAAATGCCAGACAACACATCAAACACTCCCACACAATATGTGCAGAACAATGGCACATCTTGATGAATACCTCAACACACCTGTTTTCATGCTCATATTTGTGGATGAACTCAGAGGGGGTGGCTGGCCTGCTGGTCGAACCTGTTAGGATAGGGGCTCAATCCTCCGATGTGATGGCTCGATCTTCAATGTCCAAGATGGAGTGAGGTCCATAACAACAACAGCAACAACAACAAAGGTTAAATGATGTATTCTGCAGTAAATATGATAATGTTGTGGCTAAGTGTAAGATTTTCTTTTTTTGTCCTCCTTCACCCAACAATTTGCAGAAACAGGTCTATTTCTGCAATAAAAACTGAAAAATAGCAAAATGGTGCTATCTTCACGAAACCTAAAATTTAGAAAATGACACCCTGCATAGGTTTAAGTTCAGTCAAATAAGATTATTTTTATGCAGTCATGAACTTAATTAGATTGGTTTTATTTCATAAATTTGATGATTTAGATACTTATTTTAATCAAATTATTCATTTATATAAACATAAATACTTAAAAATGATGGTTTTTATTAGGGTATCCATCCTATGGATACCTTATCACAATCGATAGACATGCGTGGGTCAGTTCGGCGGCGGCATCTCATGCACACAATTTAGGTGAAGGTAAATGTTAGTTTCTTAGTTTATATTTAAGTTTTTTTATTGAACAAAGTTTATAGATAATGAGCTGAATAATAACTTTGCTTAAATAAAAACAATTCTTTCTGTTATGTTTTCTTTAAAAAATTACGTCTTATAGCTCAAATTAATTTATCAAATATTTCACTATTTTTATAAATGTTGAAATTTTTTGTAATTAACAATTTTTTTAAGATAATAGCTTTGCTTAAAAATAAACAAGTTTCTATAGATTTTTTCCCTAAAACTGATGTTTTTAATGAACTTGAAAATATTTCGCTATTTTTATGAGGTGAAGACAAATGCTAGTTTTTTTTTATTTTACATTTTCTTATAAGGTCAATTGATCTGTAATCTAGGATTTTGTCTTTTACTGAAACCATTTGTTACCTATGGTAACCAATATCCAATTTTTTTTTATACTAATGTATAAGAAAATTTTCATATAGCTGCTCTTGGTTCTGGCAATTTGTCATGAATTGTTTTTAAACATTAACCAAAAAATATAAAACTGCTACATTATATTTGGGTTGATAATAGTACAAGTGAGGTAAGCTCTGTTATTTTAATGTTGGTTACCTCACTTGTGATATTGTCGATTCATTTACATTATTTGATTTTATGTGTTAATATGATGTAACAAATTTTTTTAATTTTTTTCCCTTTGTTTACAGATTTTAATTTGCAGTTATAGAAAAATGACGACTGGAGAAAGCAAATTAGATTTTAGTTCTCGAATGAGTGCCATATTAAGTTCTATTGATACTGCTCAAACAGAACTCGATCGACAGTATGTTGAAAAATCTGAAACGACGAAAAGTAATTTAAAAAGAAGAGCTCCGTTTGATGAAAATGACAGCTCCAGTATTAACAACTTCAAAGTACCTGAAGGCTTTCCACCAAACTCCAACAATTTTAAATCGAGTACATATAATTCTAAAAACTTAACACCAGATTTTATAAAGAATCCAAGAAAATGGACGAAATATAGCTTAGAAAATACACCCACTTTAAGTAATAAAAGTAATGACCTGATTGCACAATCTATAATGAAAGAACTGAAAGGAAAACATCCAAATGTAAATGCTGATTCACAAGTTGGTGACAATGAAAATAAAAAAGTTGTATTCAAAAAACAAGCAAAGAAAGATAAAGAACTGACCAATGATGACAATACTTTATTTAAAAAGAATTCACAAATTGCATTAAATAAAAATGTCAAACTGGACCATCTGAGTTTCATTGAAGAGGATGAGCAAATGGAATGATATTTATATCTAATAAAATTTGTGTCTGTTTTGGTGTTTATAATATTTTCAAATTTTATAGTTTGTGAAAATGTAACAAATCAAGACCTTATATAGCTAAATTGGTGTTTATTGCTTTAATATTTTTTTTATTTTTTATAAACCAAAAAAAGATTGTCTTTATTTCAGTCTTGATATAAGCATTAATCAACATTATAACTTCTAGTGTTATGATAATAATTTATTCTCCATGTACATGTACCTCTGTAAAGTAATATTTGGCTATTGTATATTTCCTCACACTACACTATTACAACCATTCAATGAAACTGCTAAACATTATAGTGTAATGCAATTTAGAACCTTTGGTTAGCCAAGAAAGCCTTTATGAAAATGTTAACTTTAAACTTTCAATTTTGTACTATTAAAAACAATTCCATATTTGCTTTCATCTGTTAAATTAACCTACATGAGCTCAAATATTTTAGTAGTATAAAAAATGTAGTTTTGTTAGAATAATTTAATGTTAAAATCCTATATGTAAGGCATTGCCAATGGGTGTTCTTGTTTGTTTGTGAAAGATAGAATAAAATCCCATTGAAATGAATTTGATTGATAAAAAAATAAATGAAAATTGAGTGTTTTCCACATTGTATTTTGAATTAAACAATTTGATCAGTAACATAACACCATTTTAAATTAGTGCTAACTATTTGCTTCTCAATAAGATTTTATTGTTGTTTGGATGAAAGTTCATAATAATATATATGCATACCAAGTAAGAATTAACCAACTTGCGAATGTATGAATTTAGTGTGAATTATACTATTTTCAGATCGGATGTTCATTAGTTACCTTTTACTCCCATTAGCAAGAAAGCTGCTAAATGCAATTAATTTGACTGACAAAGCTGATTGCACTTCTGTTCAATATGATAACTGTTTGATGTTGTTGCTTGTAAAATAGACCAATACTTATCAACAATTAACATTAGTGCCAACAATGAATTATATTTCTTCGTTAATTATTTCTCCCAAGGAATTTATTATAAATTTGAATCGTTTTGTAATTACCTTAATTGTGTTTATAGAAATATTTTAAATATAAATTTTTTGAAGTAATTAATACTTTTTTTATCATTGCATTAATATTTCAAATTTCAGTGTAAACTATTTAATTGGCAGTTTTATTTGATTAGGTAAAAGGAAAGGGTAGAGTATTAAACATTTAGTCAGTTTTAAACATGGAAAAATGCATTTGAAGAGATTGTAGCTGAGTGGAAAGGAATGCTGCTTGGAGATTAATGCTTCATAAGCAAATCTCATTGATGCCGGTTCGAGTCCACTCTAAGGCCATTTCATTCAGAATTTGAGTGTGGCTGTATTTCCTTAAAATCTCATATGCTAAGCTTACCCCGGCTTGAAGGAAGTGCCATATGTCGGCTGCATATCCTTAGGTTACACATCACTTGATGTGGGTAATAGTAATAGGGCCTAAATATGTGAAGTGCTGAACAGTATTAAATAGTGTCGGCACTATATAAAAGCTATTATTATTTGGTATGTCATATTTTGGCATCTATTAACTTATCATGTAATATATGATTCAATACATATGCTGAGAGATGTATCCTTCTTTTGAGTCTTTTGGAGGAATTGAAGTCTTATTGTGTTTTTGTATCTTTGATGTGGAGAGTTGACATCAGATAGCTTAAAGTTAGTTTTGAAACCATCTCATTTTTTTCATTTCAGTTTTATTCAATTGATGCCAATTTATCATCCATTTTACAGGCAATAAAAGTGTAATTTCTTAATCATTTTAAGGCTTTGCTAAAATTTATAATGGGGTGATAGAAAAAAATTCAATAGTGAGTGTGAGCACCTTAGAGTATAATTTTCATTAGAAATGGTAACATACAATTTACTTTGCAATAATCAAGTTAGATAATTACAATTTATTTTTTATATAGTTTATTAATCATATAACTGAATTGGGTAATTAGTAGCATTGTCTTGACTTAACATGCAATGGTAAGTTTTTTATAGAATATAATCCTATATACTGTATACAAAATTCACTCATTTAAGTGCTATTTTATAATATGAAGTTTTTTATTTTATTATTTTATTACCCTTGGTTAAAAAATAAGTTTTTTCTTTTATAGTTCATGACATGATTCACATGATCGATAATCTAGTTAGTTTATTGACTAAAAAATAGATGGTTGTAACAATAACACTTATGAACTAATATACTGTCATCACTTGAACCGTCTGGAAAACCAGTTGTAGGGGATTACAACCTTGTCACCTTTTGTGGTTGAACACTGGCAGTGGTGAATAAATTTCCTCTTATGGACAATGTCGGCCATAACTGAGGGGAAAAAAGGAAATCCACTTCATTGGAAGTTAATACATGTAGTTTGATTTCCTCTTATGGCCAATGTCAACTTTAACTCAGGGAAAAAAGGAAATCCACTTCATTGGAAGTTAATACATTTAGTTTTATTTCCTCTTATGATCAATGTCAGCTTTAACTGAGGGAAAAAAGGAAATCCACTTCATTGGAAGTTAATACATGTAGTTTGATTTCCTCTTATGGACAATGTCGGGGTTAACTGAGGGAAAAAGAAAATCCACTTCATTGGAAGTTGATACATGTAGTTTGATTTCCTTTTGTGGCCAATATCAGCTTTAACTGAAGGAAAAAAGGAAATCCACTTCATTGGAAGTTGATACATCTAGTTTGATTTCCTCTTATGGACAATGTCAGCTTTAACTGAGTAAAAAAGGAAATCCACTTCATTGGAAGTTAATACATGTAGTTTGATTTCCTCTTATGAACAATGTCAGCTTTAACTGAGTAAAAAAGGAAATCCACTTCATTGGAAGTTAATACATGTAGTTTGATTTCCTCCACAGGTCCTATGAGTGTTTCATTTTAAAATGATCGTGCGTTTCTCGAACCTTGGGGCGGTACCCTACCTGTTAAACGTTATTTCAAATGCTTTTGACTTTGCATTATCCCGTTGGAACAAGCATAAACCACATAGGAAACCATTTCAATATAATTAAATAAAGAAATTTACATTCCCGCTATAGAAAATGCATTAAAACTTCGAATATTTCTGGCTATATCAGAAATATAAGCGCCAGTACCTCTTGTGGTAACTTCATACACTCTATTGGACTCCAAATGAGTGTTACCCATCCATGTAATACATATCAGTGCCTCAACTTCACATCTGCAGATACTTTGTTTCCCATTTGTGTAATTTTATTTATTTGAATGCCAAGGAAGAACAGCATCATTTTATGAAAAAGGGAATCTTAAAAATGGTAATTGAAATGTTTGTCTTAATAAGTAGAGCCAAGCAGGGTGAAATAGGACGTATTTATTATTTTAACTGGAGCCTAAACTAAAAAATAAGTGGAAACTTTAATGAATAGATCTAAGCATTGTAACTATTGGCTATAAATTCATACTAGTTTCAATTTTTATTTATTTGATATCGTTAATATCTATAAACAATCAGCATGTCATTTCATCGCATGGGTTGGGATAAAATGAAAAATATAAATAGGTTTAGCTTAAAATATTATGTTACCTTCTATAATTTTGAAAATGAACATATAGCTTCTGTTTTGATAGGGTTACTTATCATTTTTCTTTTAGCAAAAATATTATAGGATCCTCATCTTTGAAAAATGTTTTTCAATTTTTTAAACACTAGGCTATAACTACACTTATAAATCATTAACATTCTTAAGTGAAAACAGTAAAATCCAACGCTCAGGCTAACACTGTTGGTCCACCTAAGCCAACTTTTTTACTGGAGTAGTAAGCTATCGAAACAAAATTGGTAATATTATATGCTTTCCCTACACTACACTGCACTGCACAAAAACCTGGTGTTAGCAGGGTTTCTCAGTATTTCTAAAGCTCCATTAAGGTCATTTTGGTTATAACCACTTGTAGTTTTCCAATCGAAAAATGGGAATAATGAAATTATTATTTATTGTTGTAAATTCCATACTGTAAAAATCAATGGTAAATTTCCACAGTATGAAATGTACAACACAAAATAATAATTCATAACTTAATTATTATTATTTTTCCATTTGAAAATTGTCAGATACTTGTGCCACCGATGGTACGTGGCATTTTTATGAAGTACCTAAGATTTTTTATCTTGGGTATATGTATTATTTTAGTATTTATCTGAAAATGAATATTATAAGCTATAACCCTGCAAACATCGTTGGGCCGAAAAGTATATTTTTTTGGACCGATTCTGTATGATCATTTTAAATGCCAAGATTTTATAAATTAAATTGTTTCTTATAACTCAAACAGTATTTCTAATGTAAAACAATATTTTTTTAAACATATAGACTATATGGACCTAGGCGATTTTAGTACGATTTTAGCCAGTTATTATGTATACTTTCTAAACTGTACGAAAAGTATATGTTTCGTACGTTTTTTTTCTTATTTAACAAAAAATCATTTATACTTTATAATTAACGGATCAAGAAATAAAAAATTAGCGTCATCTATGCATTTGAAATATGTATAAAGCATATTTAGAATAGTAAATTTTGGGGTGTATACTGTACATTTCTTGGCCCAAAATGGACATAGAAAAAGTACAGTTTGTACTAATTGTTCTTTTATCTTACATCATTTTAGCGTGTTTTACTTTAATTATAGCTATAGCACCATAACAAAAACTGCAGTCATACTTTGTTAGCTATTATAACATATCTAAGTTATATAAATTAGGTTATTTGAAAAAATTTAGTCTATAGCTACAATAACTGTGTTTAATTTGAAGTCTATATATATAGTTATATCACCGCCGACGTATATGGCAATTTTAAAATGTCTACAAAATTATTGATTAAGATATAGCCTAAAAGTTATTTATAATTGATTATAATTATAACTAAGTATAAAAAGTTATAAAATCGAAAATGAAATACCAGCCAAAAACCTTTAAATATAAAAATCAAATAATCAAAAATTCGAAAAAAAAATGACGAAATTCTTTTCTGAATGCAGTTTCTTTATGGTCAAGTGAATAACACGCTCGCCTGTGAATCCCGAGGTCTAGAGTTCAAGTCCCGAAGAAAGTGAGTAAAAAATTAAAATATAATTAATGTTAATAATTATTAAATTAAGTTAATAAATAGATAGGATAATTAATAATAATAATAAAATTATTAATAATAATGAAATATGGTAATGATTCGCTCTCCGGACGGGCACAAAGTTTTGTCGTTGCCGGACAGGTTGACAAAAACACTGTATATTTAATTCAGTATACAAACATATTTTGTGTGAGTTGGGCTAAACTTTTCGTTATACGAATATTAATCTTCTATTTGCATGACAATATTTTAATTAAACTAG
>JARUHE010323908.1:0-11266 GCA_031471125.1 Archaeomysis grebnitzkii | reverse complement strand
TTATTCACTTATTCACTTATTCACTTATTCACTTATTCACTTATTCACTTATTTACTTATTTACTTATTTACTTATTTACTTATTTACTTATTCACTTATTCACTTATTTACTTATTTACTTATTTACTTATTCACTTATTCACTTATTCACTTATTCACTTATTTACTTATTTACTTATTCACTTATTCACTTATTCACTTATTCACTTATTCACTTATTCACTTATTTACTTATTTACTTATTTACTTATTCACTTATTCATTTATTCACTTATACACTTATTCACTTATTCACTTATTCACTTATTTACTTATTTATTTATTTACTTATTTATTTATTTATTTATTTATTTATTTATTTATTTATTTATTTATTTATTTATGAGTGAAAATGTAAGAACCTCAAAATCGCAGCGGTTTCTACCAATAATGGTTTTATGACACATTGTTGCATGAAACTATTTTCTTGTAAAAATTACTTTAAAAAATACTGTAAATATTGTTTGACGTTAAACAATTTCTTTATTTAATCAATTGTTATGCTTTTATTTTGCTAAATTAAGTCTTTACTAAATCTACAATATCATTCGACTGAATTAACTACATGAATCAAATTTCCAAAAAAAATTCTTTATTTAAATATTTTACTTACAATCTCTAGCTTGTTATGATTAGCGGTATTTATTAGGTGTTGAAAGAATTACTCTAATAATATTTTGATAATTTTAAAATGGGATCCAAAAGGATTACATTTGAAAACAAATCGGCCTAACTGGAACTGTTTGGTTTAAAGGGTACACTGTTATAGGCGTAGCAGACATTTCAATCATAGTTGGTAATATTGTGTTATGTTTATGATTCTAAAATAAATAAGTGTTTTGTTCAATATCTTGAAACTAATAGCCTGAGACTTGTTTACCTGAACGAAATGTTCTTTAAAATTTACAAAAAATCATGTGGTTTTATAAAATATCATGTGGTTTATAAAATATCAAGTGGGATTTAAACCAAAAAACTGGGCAATTTCGTCATCACCGGTGTCAAAAAAGCATCAAAAAGCAATTAAAAAAAGAATTATATAACAAAAAAGATCGCAAATACAATATCAATTTTTTTTCGTTAAGTGGCACAAGCACGGCTAAATAGTAAAACTGTTGTTATTAGAAGAGCTGATAAGTCCAATCAAAATTTATAAAACCCAGTCGATGAATTAAAAAGAGACGTGAATAGGTTGGTTGATGCTGTAAATGCACTGGATGGTGGTAAACAATTTAAAAGAAAAATTTGGTAACTACGAGGCTGGCTATTTCTACGGTAACACTAAAATACCTAAGCTGGGAGACCCGTTGACACCCATCATTTCCCACTGTCCTACGCCTAAAAACAAACTTTCTAATTCTATTAAATCAATCATTTATCTTTATATACCTAATGAAAACATGTTAAAATCATCATCGGACTTCATTGATATCAGGAAAACGGAATTCTTGCGTCACTCGACGTCGAAAGTTTATTTTCTAATGTCCCAATAGAGAATACCTTCCTGCCTTCCACACAAATTCTAAACTATTACATATGCAGATGACATCACCATACTTTCCCCCACACAAACTCTATAACAGCAGAAACCCAAGCACTATCATACCTACAACATATTCACAATTGGACAATAATCAATTAACTCATTTTCAACACAAACAAAACCACCATCACACTCTTCACACCCGACCCTGCAGAATACAGTAAGACACTACACCTTCACATAAAAACACACTCCTACCAACAGTCAAGGAACCAAAACTATTTGGCCTAACTTTTACCCTAAACTCACTTATACTAAACACATAAACCACACCATCACCAAAACTAAACATATCATCACCACACTCTGGGGGGAAACCATAGAAACTCCCCTCACCACATAAAAAACCAACACACAACCCATCATAGAATACGCAAACACTGGCAATGATCTTTTTATTTCTCCTGTGAGGTTTTGGAATTGTAATGATCTATTTTTATGTTAACTTTTGGAATGGCAATGATCTTTGTATTTTTCATGTTAGTTCTTCGAATGGTAACGATCTTTATGTTTTTTAGTATGAGTTTTAGGAATGGTAATGATCTTTATCTTTTTCCGTATGAGTTTTGGAATGGTAATGATATTTTTTTGCAGGTATGTTTTTTGAATGTTTTTCTTTCAGGTTAGTTTTTGGAATATTAATGATCCTTATCTTTTTTCATGTCAGTTTTTGGAATGGTAACAATCTTTATCTTTTTTCATGTCAGTTTTTGGAATGGTAATGATCCTTATCTTTTTAATGTGAGTTTTGGAATAGTATTGATCTTTATATGTATTCATATTAGCTTTTGGAATGCTAATGATCCATATCTTTTTCATGTTAATCTTTGGAATGGCAATGACCTTTGTGTTTTCTTGTCAGTTTTTTAAATGGTTATTGGAATGGTGATGTTCTTAATTTATTTTCATGTCAGTTTTTGGAATGATAATAATTTGTATTTTTTGTTTCTTGTGAATTTTTAGAATGGCAATGAGTTTTGTATTTTTCTTGTTAGTTTTTGTAATGGTAATGATCTTTATATTTGCTTAGGTTAGCTTTTGGAATGGCAATGATCTTTGTATTTTTCATGTGAATTTTTGGAATGGTAATGATCTTTGTATTTTTTAATATGAGTTTTTGGAATGGTGATGATCTTTATCTTTTTCCGTATGAGTTTTGGAATGGTAATGATATTATTTTCATGTGTGTTTTTTTGAATGCTAACGATCTTTATTTTGTCATGTGGTTTATGGATTGATAATAACTTGACCTTTTTTATATTTCTTATGAGTTTTTTAGAATGAATATGATCTTTATCTTTTTTCATGTCAGTTTTTGGATTAATAATAATCTTTATCTTTTTCCATATGACTTTTGGAATGGTAATGATATTTTTTTCAGGTGTGTTTTTTGGAATGGTAACGATCAGTATTTTCTTTCAAGTTCGTTTTTGGAATGGTAGTGATCTTTATTTCTTTCATGTGAGTTTTTGGAATGATAATAATCTTTATTTTGTATTTCTTGTGAGTTTTTTGGAATGGTAATGATCTTGATCTTTTTGATGTGAGTTTTTGGAATGGTTATGATCTTGATCTTTTTCATGTGCGTTTTGAAATAGTGATGATCTTTATATTTTTTCATGTTAGCTTTTGGAATGGCAATGATCTTTATATTTTTCTTGTGAGTTTTTGGAATTCCAATGATCTTTATATTTTTTCATGTTAGCTTTTGGAATGGCAATGATTTTTATATTTTTTTGGAGGAGTTTTTTGAGTGGTAGTGGTTTTTTTCCAGTTGAGTTTTTGGAATGGTAATGATCTTTTTTTTTCATGTAAGTTTTCGGAATGGTAATAGTCTTTATCTTTTTTCATGTTAGTTTTGAAATAGTAATAGTATTTATATTTTGTCATTTGAGTTCTTGGAATAGTAATGATCTTTATCTTTTTCATGTGAGTTTTCAACAGAATGGTAATGGTCATTATCTTTCTTTTCATGTGAACGTTTGAAATGGTAATAGTCTTTATCTTTTTTCATGTAATTTTTTGGAGTAGTGATGAACTTTATCTTTTTCATGGGAGTTTTTTAAATGATAATAATCTGTGTTAATCAGTAAAATAGTGCATTAAAGAAGACGTAAGGAAATTTAAACCAATATAAAAACTAAATAGAAACAAAAATTTTGAATGATGAATATTAAAATATACCAAATTATAGCAAAGCTTACAACAAATACATTAATAAAGTAGCTGATAAAAAATATTAATAATAAATAAATAAAAATAAGTGAAAATAAAAAATAACAAAAATGAATAATAAATGATGAAACAATAAATAATATAAAGTATATAGAAATAACTAATAAATAAGTAATTATAATAATAATAAGTAATAAGCTTTTAATAGTAAAATTGAAAAGAGAGGTCGATGAATTATAAATATTGTTAACAATCACTTTGGTTCGTGAATCATTTATCATCTCAAAGATCAAAAAGAGTTCAATTTAAAAAAAATAATGTATTTATTTCAACATGAAAGGAAAAATGATTTGCTTAAAATAGTAGGGCTGCATGATCTCGTTTTCTTTTGTTGAGCCAATTGCAAGAATTGTTTACTTACATAACATAATTTAAATATTAACTCCCATCGGCAAAAGAGTTGAGTGAGCTGAAATGGGGAAAGTTTTTTCGCTTACATGTTTTTATTCTATTTATGCACGGTCCTTCTGACATCAACCATGCAAACATTTAATGTTTCAAGTTGCTGTGTCTTTAAACTACAAATGCCTTCGTTTACCTAAGCTATTAGTTTTACTTAAATGAAGTGAAGAATGTACACCCCAGTCTAACATTAATATTTATGTGTAATTATACTATTTCATCATTGGTGGTTGTATGCTTTCAAATGATTTATATCCATTAATTCTGCGACATATGCATGACAGACTTATTCCCATTTGTTGAAATTTGTTCTCCTTTATCACTGGACTTTAACTATAATTACACATAGTTATGTTTTCATCACTTAGCAAAAGGTATATTAGCGATGTAAACTGATATTATATATGTTACCCATTTAATATTCATTTATCTAAATATATGAATGTAAAAACACTTGCCATTATAAATACTATTGTGTGAATTTATATATACTTATCTATAAAATAGGCAAACAAGTATTATTTTAATTGAATATTTTGGCATATTAATGCACAGTATTTATATATAATCCTACGATAATGATGATTATAGATGACCCTATGATAACTTAATGACTCTACCAATGTGTAGTAATTTTGATTTAACCACAAGAAAGTTGATTGGATAAAAAACAATGTTAATTGTTAGTCAAGTGTTTTTAATGTACAGCAGATGTTTTTTTAAACCAAACAACTTCAAAACTAAAATCTCAGCGACAATTAAGTTTTTGTTTCGACATAAATAAATGTGATTTAATTAAATAGCTTCATTTCAACGAAAGAGAAATTAATTGTAATAGACAAACAAATAAAATTTTAGTTAAAACAAACCAAACGTTTCACCAGATGAAACAAATTGTTTTCTTTTTTAGAATAACCCATCATCGTTTTATTTAGTCGTTTATTCTTTCTCAAAAAATTGTTTCGTAATTCTAATTTAAAAAAACAATAATAACGATAACGATAATAGATGTATTCAAAAAAAGTTATTATTACTGATATTACTACAATAACTATAAAATGTTTGTACTTAGGTTTAATGATTTGTCCTATTAACATCAAGGAGAACAGGAACTCTTTATAGTTATATAACTAATAACATTATTTTACAATATAACATTAACATATACCACAAATATACTCAAAATAAAATAAGATTTTACACATAGTACAATTATTTTACAATATAGTATTAATCTATACTAAAAATACATAAAAACAAACAGTAACATAAAACAACCTCCGTATTTGGTTAATGAGAAAATAAATATTTTGCCCATTTGTATCATTTTTTTGACTGGTTTGGTAATGAAAGGAAAACATTACCAATCGAGCAAACTCTCTATCCAATTTTTAGTACTACATAATTTTAAAAAATTTAAAATATTCAAACTAATGTCACATGGTAAGATAATTCTACATCCACCAGGAACACCATTTAAATTGTCATCAAATAACATATTTCTGATGGTAGTGGTATAAATAGCTGGTATTGAATATATAAAATTTTGACCTACAACATGAAAACCAAGTATTACAAGTATATATATAAAGGTAAGCTATTTAACTTTTTTCACGTCGTAAAAAATCATAATATACTTTAAGACCTCCTCCATAATTATTTCTAGTTATATTTAGTACAACTAATACAATTAATGAACAACTATAAAGTGTTGCATTAAGAAATGATAAAAGAAACTGGCTAAGTTCTTTCTACAGTCTCTGGTGTTGTAATTCAAAATAAAATAAAAACATTTGCTATTGTAACAAATAAAATCATTTGGAAAAATAGCTGAGGTCTTATATACACAATACATGTATACTTGAGGAAAATTATTATATTGATTTATACTCATTTTTAGAACTTCTCGATTTATCTTTCTATTTAAATTCCTCAAAAATATCAAACAAAACAAACACAACAGACATATTTGAAAAATAAAACCATTATCAATTAATTAAAACTTCTATAAGTATAAAACATATCATCTAGTTTGCTCTCAAAAACACAATGAACCTATCAGAAGATCTAAGTAATTATTTTTGGAGCTGTTAGAAACACTTTAAACTAATGTGCTTATAAATTGTATTTATTCACTATTCAAACAAAATTGTATTACTAAGTAGAGATCCAAAACGCGTTATATTTAAAAGTAAACAATTAATAAAATGTTATTGTGCTATTTGCAATTAGTTTTTTCTCTAACTTCTAGTAGAAAAATATCTTCAAAGTTAATTTTGTAAACCACAATTTTCCTAGGTTCAATGTATTTTCGAACGATTCCTAAAACAACTTTCAAAAATTCAAACATGGTTTAAACCACATTATTATATGTTTAAGTTATATGCTTACGTTATATGATTAAAGATATGTTGAAATCTATTGAGAAATACTAAGTTTGTTTGTATAGAAAAAACACTTGAAAATCAGATAAACAGACACTTCTCTAACGTTAGTGGCTATTCTGGCGACGAGGACTATTCCATTAAAATGTCTACTAGATGATGTCAGCATCATTGTTCTTTCTGTCTAATGGAAAAACTTGGTTCTTTTGACGACGGGGATTGTTCACTTCTAGATGTCTACGAGATAATATCAGCATCTATTCCTATTTATTATTAAAGAGTCACTTATTTTAAAAACAATACTTACATGAGGAATTCATTCTCTTGTATGACACTTATGTTTCAAAGCCGTCGGTGTTTAAACATTTATACATGTTCATAAATTTCGAACAGATGTTCTTGAAAGTTTGACAAAACTTATTTGTTGTTTAAGGAATAGTTTTCTAGATACTTTATGCTTTACTTGATACATCAAATGTCACTGATCTAGTTTCCAAAGTTTGTGATGCAAAGAAATTAAGTTTTAAAATCTGAAGTAAACACGTCAGACCTATGTTTGTATGCGTTTTAGTGTATAATATATATTTATTACTATAATTAAGTGTTGTATATTTAACTTTATGATGTATGTTTGTACTTACTGGTATTACCCAGTCTGAAATTTTCATCGCATCGATCAAGTTTGAAGAGTGGTTAAAATGGAACAATTAAGTCGCGTTATAACGTTTACAAGAGTTTATATATGTATAGCCCTTGTTGTCCTTACGGACGATCCTATAACAGATTTTCGCAGAACACCGCAACATCGCTTGACAGCTCACCACAGGCTACCCCTAAACGGCAAATAAGGTAATACTATGTAACATTTCAAGATATCTAAAGATAAAACTTTAAAAACCTAACATTTCAGAATATCTAAAGACAAAATACAAATTTCAAAAACCTAACATTTCAGAATACCTAGAGATAAAATTTTAAGAAACTAAACAAGTCTTGCTCCTGTAAGATTTAAGAACAACATTTCAAATCCGAGCACTAAACCCTAACTCTCCTGCAAGCTCTCTCGTGGCTGATAAGACATATACGAGAAAGACATACTTTCTGGGAGATTGCACAATTTAAGTGACCGTCCACTGCAATGTCACCAATTTGGAGATGTCTAAAACCCGTAAACTGCAAGTTCTTGCGAGGTATAGCGACCCTCTGCTATGCCGGGGCAACAAAGAGGAACATGTGTGCCCAGTAAGCATGTTCCATCTCTCCTTTCGCCAAGCTTGCTGCATAGGGAGAACAGGGGATGCCAAGAGTGTTTAGGTGTTATAAACAACCACAATGGCCTAAGGGTCCCTCCCTCCTGATTTTCTGTTGGGGTTTACTCCCTTAGCCTTTGTCTAAAGAGACGCATCTACAAAGCAACACAATGATTTTGGCCCAGTTCCTTATTGGCTATTTAGGAACCACCGTACCAGCTTTCGCCTGACAATAACAACAACCAGAGGAACCTGAGGGGACCACGCCACCCCCAGCTGTTGCTGCCAATATGGGTCCCCCTCGCACCGCCAAGGAGGCTATCCTGGTAGGAAGTTTTCTCCTCCCCCAGCGCTAAAGAGTCAGTCAGTCGAAATGACACAAACTCGTTATTTTTTCAATGACGTCTTAAAATCGCTCAAGTTAGTTTTTAAAGCGATAGCACATCATAGACTCGCCATTAGGGAAATGTTAAACATTCGATTATTGTAGTTTCAAAAGCGTTTGGGAACAAAACGAAACTCCTCTAAAGATTATTAAGAATGTGTAATGTTATTTTTATACAAAATAAACCGCTTCCAGCATTACTGTAGTTTCAGAAGTGTTCTGTAATAACATTAATTGTCACTGAGTATTATCAATGACAATTAATGTTGTTTTTATATCCGCTAAATCGCTTACATCTTTGTTGGTCGTTGCTGAAGTGTACTAAAACAATACTATACGCCTTTGGAAAAATCCCCACGCTCTTAAACGCCTCTATACGCCTCAAAACACCTAAGCACAATAAAAAAAACGCTTCCAAAGCGAGTAAAACTTCTGACTGAGTATAAGAGCTATAACCAACTACTGTGTTTGTATTTCTTTATGAAGTCTACAGGTCCAGCTGAGTGTTTATTCTATAATAATTGTGCTTTTTTCTAACCTAGTGAGTGTTCGAGCTTTAGCGCAGTAGCCTATATAGTAAATTTATATTTTATTGTATTAAATACATGAAAAGTATTTAATTTATGTTTCAACTAATTTGTGTACCATTTTCCTATTGATATTCTGTGAAAAAAAAATGTTATTAGTGTATTGTACTTTTTCTGCTGGCAATGCAACTTGTAATTTTATCTGTTGTTTTGTGCTGTACTTCATTGCTCAGTGGAGTGTACAACTGTCCTCGTTAGAGACTATTGTGTGGAAATGTGCAAATTATTTGTTGAGTAACACAAACATTGTCGGTTCGGTTGATGAACAATAAAAATGTTAATGTCCTCCGTTTACGATGTTTAAGATCGTCACCCTTCAAAGAAAAATGGCTAATGGCGTGTAATAGAAATTTTGAGGCCGGGAATTTGAAGATAGTTTTCAATTTTTGTTTTCATTGTCCTCTTATTTTTCACTTCTTTCTTCTCCATAAAACAAACAGTTTTTCGCACAATGTATCCAACGGCCTGAATATAAATTAGTTTATGATACAAGTTTAAAACAGAATCAATATTTCAATATTAATTAAATTTAATTCATTTCCGTATTTAAAGAACCTAAAATTAGATAAAAGTACTCGCACATAGTTTTTTAATAAGGAATTTTGAATATATTACATCAAAATATGGTTTATTAATTTTTTAGCATTTAGAACAATTCAAAAGGGTTTTAGTTTCATTTCTAACTCGTCAGAGTATAAAATAAATACACTAATTATTAATTATAGATTAATTATGTTTTTTGTTTTCAATAAATAAAAAAAGGTAGCAAAAGTTATGTATTAGCAAATGATAACAAGACCTGCAATATCTAGAGAAAAAACAACCTGCAATACTAGAAATTTGGTTAAATTTTATAGTTATTCTATTAAAACGCATTTCAAAAGTTTGTCATAATAGTAATAATTACAGTTTTTGTATAGCTATTCACTATTCAATGAATACTGTTCAGTGCTTTACATATTTGGGTGTTACCATTATTACCCACATCAAATGTTGTGTTACCTAATGATATGCAGCTGACATATGGCGCTTCTCTTAAGCCAGGGTAAAGTTATCATATGAGGTTTTAAGAGAATACAGACACTTTCAATTCAATGAAATAGCCTCAGATCGGACTCGAACCGGCGCCAATGAGATTTGTTTATGCAGCATTAATCTCCAGGCAGCGTTCGTATCAACTAAGCCACCATCTCTCATATAGAGATATTTATATTTTTGTATTATGAAAGGTAGATAAAACATAATACTATTTCTTTAAAAAAATTATAAAACACGAGAAAGTTTAAGCAAACTAAAGATTTGACGAACGAAAAATGTCCAACCCAAAGTCTTGTAATATATGAAAAGTGTACTAACTTGTACGAACACTTTTATGAACAAAATAACGCTTAAATTAGGACATAAGTACTCTTCAAACCTGTATCAAAACTTACAGTACTGAATTCAAGTTGCACAGAACTAAAAGTTCTTATTTTTATCTTAAAAAAAAACATTTAATAATATGGAAAATAAAAAATCAAAGAAAATGACAAAAACTGGATTTCAATTTACAGATTAATAGACTGTACATTAATAATAATATATAATGTACAACAACAATATATCACTGGGATATATAGTTCGTAGTTTAGCTCAAAAGTTGCATATAAACAAAAAAACAAATACAAGTTAGAGAAAATCAAATGTTGAATGTTTCAAAAAATAATTCAAAATTGTTATGCATGAACAAACTACTGAAAATTGTTCTAAAAAATGAAGCAAAAAATAGGTTTCACCAAAGCATTATATTTGTGAAAAGAAAAATAATTTAATAATTTAGTTGAAATAACTTATTTAAATTAATTTTGTAAAGTAGAAAACTAAATTTAATAATTTGTCATGTCAAAACTATGCTTCTCTATTTTTTCCATTTATTTCCCAAAAAAATATAAATTAAACATATTTTTACAATGAATTTAGATGTTTTACAAGCACGTACACACATATATACATATTTACAGTATACATATATATATATATAAAACAAGGCTACTTCTACAGTATAATGATCACTTTTTTAAAGAAATTTATTTCGTTAAAAATAAAAACAAAGTACGTTTTAAATTATTGTATGTTGGAAAACATATATTTAGTAAGTAGAATTAAATGTTCATGTGGATCATGCTATTTTGGAGAAACTAACAACTTTGTTAGGAGAATAAACCAACATAGATATGATATTAGAAGATTCAATGATGATAGGCCAATCGTAAAACATATGACAGAGAATGAAAATCATTAAGGTTATATTAAAAATATCCAACTAATTATAAAAGAGAATGACACATTTAAACGAAAACTAATTGAATCAATATTTATCCAACAGTTCAATAACTTTAATCAGAACCAATGTTCTTACAATTTAGACAGCTTTTCGATAAAACTTGTGACGACGCATATG
>JARUHE010323897.1:0-11267 GCA_031471125.1 Archaeomysis grebnitzkii | reverse complement strand
TTTATTTGATTTTTTCACTTTTTATCTACATTTTTTCATCAAAATAACTTAGAAAATATTTTTAACAATTTTTTTTTCATATTTTGTTTTTATTTATGCATCAATGGATTGGAAATGAAGTACACATAGTCTCTAAGGTGAATTTTTGATAGAATGACGTTTCTCATTTTGTAACACCATTTTTGATTTGACATTTTTAGACTTGGAAAAAAAATTTCAACAATTTTTTTTCATATTTTGTTTTTATTTATGCATCGATGGATTGGAAATGAAGTACACATGAATAGTCTCTAAGGTGAACATTTGATAAAATGACGTTTCTCATTTTGTTACACCATTTTTGATTTGATATTTTTGGACCTGGTAAATATTTTTAACAATTTTTTTTTCATTTTTGTTTTTATTTATGCATCAATGGATTGTAAATGAAGTACACACAAATAGTCTCTAAGGTGAATTTTTTATAAAATGATGTTTTCTCACTTTGTAATACCATTTTTGATTTCACATTTTTAGAGATAATTTTTTTTAAAGTTACTGAATGAATCATCGCGAGACATTTGAACCGTCCAGTTCGTAGATTACTAGTTCTACTAAGGGATGTCTGACCAGTGATTTGAAACTTATTATTTGTTTGATCAACAAATAGATTAATACTGGAGACTTTTTCGAAATAAAAAAGTTCATAATATCTCAAAGATTTAAAGTCTATAAAACATACTGAAAACAAAATACGTTGATAGATCTCTTACCTTGATGGGGCCACAGCCCCATAAACATTGTGGGGAACTCCAGTGAAAATCGCACATTTCTCAGCAATTCTTCCATCAAAACACTGGCATAACGTTCCCAGTAGCATTTCAAATTTCATTTTCGTCAAACACCAATCTTTTCAGCAACAGGAAGAGCAGAATAATTGTTTACGTTCATCGGCGACGAGACACTTTACAGGGACGATGTCAGACACGACGCGCAGGATTAATTGTTCATTTTCACCATCGACGACACACTCAATTCACAGGGAGGATGTCAGACATGATGTGCGAAATAGGATTTAGCCCAAATTTTTATATAGAACAATAATTTCAATTTCAGACCGAAAACCTGCACCCTGCTCAGAACATGAGGAACTGTAGAAACTCTGAAATCATAACCTAAACTCGCCTTCTCGTCTGTAGAATGCGTATATGAGAATGAGGAGAATGTGGAAATGTAGATATGAAGAGAGAAAGGAAGAACAAACAGCTGTACAAAACATTAATGATTTACCCTCCTACGATCACATAATGATTGTAATAAGAACTGAAATACCTTACAGCTTACATTGGAAACATCATTTATTGACTACCACGTATGGTACACTGGGCGTAAATGGGTTAAACAAAAAATGTTGTTGTTGTGGATTTTTATTTATGGGCAAAACACTATGAACTGTGCATCTAGGTTTCGTCTCTGTAGTCCTGATGAAAAAATTCAATGAACAATCAAAATCTACAAAATCCGGAAAATTAAGACACAATTGCAAAGGTAAGCACAATGTTGTTACATATCAGAGGAATTTTCTACTGTTCTTTACAAAAGAAACAAGACACCTGAGCAGATTTTCCTCACTTTGTTATCTATATTTCCTCCTACCAGTATTACATGCACTGCCTGGGCATCCCCAAACCAATATGGTGCAAGGCTGCCACAATATGTGCCCTTTCATCAGTATACTGTGAGTGCATAGTGTCAAATAATGTGACACTGTCTCTGGGACATTACAAAAAACACAGTTCGGTGTGTCTGCAATCCCCAACTTGTAAGCATGACCATTTAGGAGGGTGTGACCAACTCTCAACATTGTCAAAGCAACATCAGTTTTCCTGTCAATGCGTGGGACTTCCTTCCTTTTTTCCCAAAAAGAGCAAGTCCTTCTTTTGGTCCCAGAGAGTGCAGTAGTGGGTGTTTATATTTACTCTCAGCTTATTGTAGAGATCATGCTTACATGGGCTGAGGGGAGTGATATGCGGAAGCATGAGACCATCCCTCGCTAGCTTGTCAGCCAACTCGTTTCCCTCCAGGAACCACATGGGACGGTACCCATTGCAGAGTGAGATGGTATTTCTTTTTTTTAGTTTTTTAAGCAGGGAGAGGCATGAATATACCAAACGCCAGGAAGAGAAGACTGTAGGACCCATTCTAGGGCTTTGAAAATTCCGAACATTTCTGCCACCATAATGCTCTGTACGGGGTCCAGTCTGAATTTAATGTCCACACTTCTCGTCGGGATGCATACCCCAGCCGCCGTTCTTTTCTCGCCATCAACTGTCGCAAGTGACCCGTCTGTGTATATGTACAGATGTTCATCAAAAAATGTTTTCCAATTCATTTTCGTTATACGCAGGATAACATTTTTAGGAAGGCTCTTCGGTGTGTTGAATAAAAAATCACTCACTATGACAGCAGCTGGATCAATCCAAGGTGGGTCAGGAGGAATAATGGGGACGGGCTCAACTATATAATCTGGAATGTGCATCTTCGTCCACTCACGAGCAGCTCTGACTACTAGTGGCGATTTGTTTTGAGGGAAACGTATATGTGATATATGTTGATACTTGGATAGAATATCGACCTGCACTGTGTGGCTTCGACCAAAATATTTAGCCTTACTAAAGTATTTAGCAGTCAAATTATTTACTCTCTTCCGTATAGTCTCCAAACATGACTCACCTCGCAGAGAATCCACTGTCGAAGACCGCAATGCCCCATGTGGCTATGCGAATAGCGGTGTTTTGCACAACCTCCAGCTTAGGCATATTGGAATTGCATAGTCAATCTTGCTTCTGAGAATAGACTTGTACAACATGATGAGGGTATCTCTGTCAGCTCCCCAAGACTTCACAGAAAATGCTTTGAGGAGGTTTAATCTTTTTTTTGCAGCAATCCGCAATGTCATTCACATGGGCTCTTCAAGTCAAAAGAGGACTGTCAAATGTCAGGCCCAGGAACTTGCCTAATTTATTTAATTTGATATTTTTCCCAGCATACCTGGATAGAGGCATCTAAGTTACTCTCTTCCTGGTAAAAAGCTGGAAACGGGTTTTATTTGGATTTATTATTATGTTCCACATTGTGCATTTGGGTTGAAGCATGCGGGATATTTATAGCTGCGACTTCAGGATCAGCATTAGTTGAATATATGCAAAGGTCATTGGCAAATGACGAGATCCGTACATCTCTAAAGTCTAGGATATCACTAATAAAAATATTGTACAGTGTGGGGCTGAGAATACCTCCCTGGGGTACTCCTGACTTGATAGGATGACACCGTGAGTAATCCCCCGCCAAAAACACTTGAAATGACCTGTCAGTGAGATAACTCCGAATGAAGCCTAAAAGCCTCCCTTCCACACCTAGCTTTGAGCATTTATAAAGAATCCCCGTATGTGGAACAGTATCGAAGGCTTTTGCTATTTCCAGGTACACAACATAAGTTATTTTCTTTTCTTTTAGCGTCATATTTATTTCATGCTCTAGCCTCAGGAGTTGGTCACTCATGCTACGATCCTTTCTAAAACCCGCTTCATGCTGTGTATCTTTTCCAGTGTTTTTCCAATGTTAGACAATAAGGAGATAGGTCTGTATGATGTAGGGACTGATGGATTCTGGCCCTGTTTGGTAAAAGGCAAGACTATTGCATATTTCCAAGAGTGAGGAAAGTGGATATTTTCCCAGCAGTAGTTGCATATGTTCAGAAGTAAATTTTTGAAGTTTGATGGCAAATGCTTAGGAACTCCTACAGGATATCATCCGCTCTTGAAGACTCGCCCAGTGGTTAAAATGACAGAACGTTCTCCAGCTCAGTTTTCTTAAAAAATATTATAGGCATGATGATTAAAATGAAGGCTCTGTTGATTACTTATTTGACAGTTAATCTCATCATCAAGAGTCTGTTCTCTTGTAAGGAATCCACTTAAGTAGTCCGCCATGATGTCTGCTTTCTGTAATGTGTTAAAGGTATGTCATCCGTCGTGGGAGTCCGAATAGGGAAAATATTTGGCTGGTATTTCTTTGAATAAGCATTACATTTTTTATAAACCTGGGTAACCGGAGGGCTGGAAGATAGCGTTGAGCAGTAGTTCCTCCAGTGGGACAGTTTTGATTGCTTGACTTGTCGTCTAAACTTGGCTCTGTCTTTTATAGCGTAACCATATTCTCCAGCGTGAACTGCCTTTTGAGACGTAACTTGGCTCTTTATTTGAGGAATTTTGCCAGCTGACACTCTTTGTCCCACCAAGGAGCAGACTTTTTGTTGCTTGATGAGCCCTTTGACTTTAAAAAAGTCCTAGATGAAGTGGCCGTAAGTTTTTCAGTGAATTGATTTATTTTTTCATCAATGACCTGAGAGAAAACAAGTGTCTCCTCCTTTGCTAAACTCATTCATTTACTCCAAGACTTTTTATCAATTTTCCATCTTCCTCTGGTCTTGAATTCAAACTTTTGGAAGGCTCTGTTGATTCTGAGAGTTGTGGGATAGTGGTCACTCGAACCAGTAGTTTCAAGAACTTGGCATTCAATATTTTGAAAGAGGGTGGCGGAGCCTATAAACAGATCCAGTGTACTTTCGGTATTATTTTATACATTATATCTAGTTCCTAACTTGATGGTGTTAAAAGGATGAGAGTTAAGGATGACTGTATGATATTATGGAGTGCGTACTCTGCAGCATTACTTCCCGTATCCCAGTTGTAGTGGCGCGCATTGAAATCCCCACATAGGATTGTTTCACCATTTGATTGATTTATATAATGGTCCAGTTCAGCCCCGATGAACTCTCCCGGAGGAGTGTAACAGAGAAGTACATTAAGTGTCGTTGACCTATCTGTGAAAATTGTAGTAGCTGAACATTCAGTGTTCTCATACTGATAATGGCGCAATACTTGCTCAGTGTTGGCCACTCCTCCTCCGCTCTGCCAATTGCTCTATCCTTTCTAAGAACTGTGTAACCTCTCAAAACTAAGTTGTTACCAGCCTTCAGCCATGTCTTCCTGATACAAGCAATATCTGTTTTTTTCTCATCTAGGCATTGTTGGAATTCACCCAGATTTGCAAGAATGCTCCTAGCATTCCATAGCAGGAGGAGGCTAATTTGTACTACTCTTTTTTCTTCATTTTTCCCCATCATATCAGTCTAAGTGCCCATATTTCAGTCTGTGTTTCCACACTTGTTGTGGTTATTTCAGAAAACTGTCCATTATAGATTCTTGTAGTGTTTGCACCCTTTGAAGACAGCTTGCTACTGTATGTGTGTGGCTGCTCTCCTGTTTGTAGGGTGCCCGTTTGCTCAGTAGATCTTCTAATGAATTTTGTGGCTGCTGTTGTTTGAGATGTCTGAGGAATACAGCCATAGTTCACGTTTTCATGCAGGCTTATATCTTGTTTTTAGCAGCCGTAAGAGCAGCTGCATACGAGACATGGTGTGTTGCTTGAATTTTTTTTACTAATTTAGCTTGTTTAAAATTTTTGCAGACTTTACAGCAGGCTGGGTGGTTCTCTCCACAGTTGCTGCACTTGAGTTTTTATGCTCGTCAGCATTAACAATGACACCCTGACTGTCATATATTTTATAAAACTCAGCGGACATTAGGAAGTGTCTTGTTCCTCTCCACATTTGCCACATTTTGAATTTGCTTTACACGTTCTGGTCGTATCGCCATAACGTTGGCATTTATATCACCTGACAGGCAATGACTCTGCTAACTTAACATGATAGCGCTTATAATGTATAGTCAGGAACCGAGCAACTTCGTCCGTGAAAAGTATCTCTCCCTGATTTACTGGTGTCCTCACCCCATTTATGTAGCGAGTTTTTCTCATCACTTTACTATAGTCCAACCATGTATGATACACATCAAGAGCATGAATAATTTCATTGACACTTTCATCTACACCATAATTTAACAGTAAACCACATCGCTGTTGTTTTTTCGGTGGGTTGAGTCCACTCGGACCTTCCTCAGCATTGCAATATCCAGCAGTTTATCATATGCCTGAGCTGTACAATTATCTTTAAGGACCATGGCCAAGTGGTTTCTCTTTAGGTTCGGCCGTCCTTCCTCCACTAAGCCCTGGTCAAAACAATACGCAAAATCCTTATCTTTCATAAATTCATTTAGTCTATGTTTGGAGTTGTTCAAATTTTTTTTGACAAATTTCGCCATTTTGGCACACTGGCGTACAACAAAAACAAACTCATTTTCTTTCCTTTTTTTGCAAAACCAATTTCTTGAACGAATTTTATCAGTCTTTGCTTCAACATTTCAGCAAACGAATTTGTACTTACTTTTTTCCTTTCCTTATTGTTATCCAGTTATTACTCTCAATATTTTCACCAGAATTGTTGTCATCACTGACTCTTTCAAGGTTCGTGTGAACTAAATTTTCTGCCGTGTTTAGGATGTTCATAACATCGGAGGCTGATTGCCACTCTGCTGCGCAGCCAGTGCTTCCTTTAGTTGGTCGATCTGGCGGTTCCTTTGACATGATTTTAATTTTCACCTTTTGTACTTTATTTACAGGATCATACCTTCTTAGACTAGGTAATACAACAACAACAAGCTTGAATTTTCAATTTAATGTAAATCCAATAATTGTCGAATTATCAATCTTTTTTAAATAGTATAGCGTGAGGATAATTTTCAATCCACCCGCTCCCGCTTCCAGCTTCTTCTCCTCCAAACAAAAAAATTATGTAAGAAAAAGTACTAAAAAAGTAATTAAATTTCCTACTAGAATGCCCAATTTCGGGTGAACATGTCTCTTACAAAAATCTAAAACCAACACGCAATTGGCAGATGACAGTCAGACGTAAGATTCACATTCGAAATATATTACAGGTTAGAACTACTATAGTATTAAATTGTTTCACTAACCCCCCCAAGGGTAACCCATATTTAAATAAGTTGCAACTACTATAGTATTACATTCTTTCACTAACCCCCCCAAGGGTAACCCATATTTAAATAAGTTGAAACTACTATAGTATTAAATTGTTTCACAAATCCCCCCAAGGGTAACCCATATTTAAATAAGTTGTAACTTTTTGCAAAGCCATCTTCGAAACAAATGCCTATTGACTGCATCCGCTTTTCTAACTTTTCTAACCACGTCTAAAATAGGAAATTGCCAATACACGCTTGAGTCTGTTTTCTACCTCTTTTGATCCTGTTTTGTATTTCTTTTGATCTTTAAGTTCTTAATCTTCAATTTGAACATGAAGATTGTAGAAACACTTTAAAACTTTTTAGAGGCAATCTTAATTAGATTGTTTCAACATCAGAAAAATGGTTGAACATATTTTTATATCAATTTATTTCGACAATTTCCTTCCTAGGTCCAATAGTAAAAGTACTAAATCATAGAATTACCCAATGAAGTGACTAACCAATTACTAACTTTTAAAACGAAAATGTAGATGCTGAACATGTTTATGGAACGTTTTTACATAAATAAGAGGCACTCCAGAAACTATAAAGACCAAACCTAATACAACTCTCACGTGAGTTAGAGCAGTAAATCAACTGAGTTCAAAATCTGAATGCTAGTAGAGTTGCAAAACCCCCAAAACTTATCCCCTTGAAACTTACTACAAATTTTGAATAGACATACATTGTAAAAATTCGCCCATTTTCTCTTAAGCATAGAACCAAACTGTGAGGAAAAATTGAAGGTACTTGGATTCTTAAAAATGGTTCAATCAATATATAATATAATAATAACAGTATTTTTTTCATTTTGTATAGCGTTATAAGGAAACTAGTAACTAGTTAGGAATTATCCCCCTATTACGCTTCACAAAACCATACAAGCACAAATTCAACAAAAAACAAATTTATTCAGCTAAAACACTAAAATAAGAACAGGTTATAAATCTATTGCTAGATATTAAAATTAAGGCTCAATTGTTTATTAAAAAGAAAAGTTTCAAGTTCAGTCTTAAAAATTCTAATCGAGTCGATCATTCTTAGGTCATTTGGAAGCGAATTCCAGACATTGGAGGCAGATAATCCAAAATATCTCCCTCCAAGTGAATTTGATTTTACTTTGGGTTTTAAAAGAACATTTGTATTATTAAACTGTATCTGAGAGACCAGCTTTTATAACTGACCCCTGTTTGTTATTGTAGAGGTTATTGTTTTTAGTGTTGTTGTTAGGGTGATGAATGATTGGTGGACTCTTGACAAAATTTTCCTTTTTTTTCAAAAATCACTTTTACAGAAAATTTGCTTAAATGAAAATAAAGATCATAACATTCTACACTGGTGTTACTAAGAATTTATTTCTGTGAAATAAATGTTTATTTAATGAAATATACTTTTTACAAAGAAGTTTATGAACGATATTTTATCATTGAACTCATGGTTAACCGAGATTTTTATTTGAAGATTTAGAGAAAAGTTTATTTAAAACAAATGGAAGAACTGGAGATTTAAGGTGGAATGTCCTAGGGTTGTTTCTTCCTAAAATTAACATTTCTTTAAATAATAGATATATTTTAAATATTTATAAAATAGTGTAGAACAAATGTAAGAGCCATTCATAGTTACCTACATAGTCCCTTGTTACTGAGTTAGTAATTTCTTAGCTAAAAGTTATTACCCGATCTAAACTAGGGATTAGCCTTCTTTTCTACAAGGCCTAGTCAAACATATATTTTTGGACCCCATTTTTTTATTGATTTGTATCCAAAATTTACTTTTTCATTAATTAAGCTCTTTGGAAACTAAAGCTCAACGTGGTTTATTACGCCCACTGATCACTATATTAATGGATGGGCAACGGGCACCAAATTTAATAGGTTTGCATGAAGATACCACCAGAGGCACTTATTTGTATCTTGCATCCATACTTTCGGAGACTTTAACGTATTTTCAATGACGAAAACATAATTTTGTTCATTTAATTACTGTAAAATGGTTTGCTGTGTGGCTTTTACTTGTTCCAACAGGGTTAATGCAAAGTAAAAAGCATTAGGGATAATGAATTTTTTCTGTTGTCTTGCAAAACATATTAATTGTGTGTTACATTACAAATACAAAATGAAAACATAAGCCGGAATTACTTAAAATTGAGAGTAAGTTCTGTTTCTGAAAGTAGTGTCAGATGTACGATCAATATACGTTTTATTAAATTTGTACAACATATTAGGATGATGTGTGATCAGTTTTATTAAAGTATTGCTAAATATTTATAAAAGAAACAAGTTAATAATTTAGTAATGTTGATGTGGGTTTACAAATACATCTGATCAAAAATACTATGTATATACCAAAAGCAGAAGGAGAAAATTGAAAATTAACTGCAAGGGGCGAAACCTAGAGTTTTGCCCTTAAATAAAATTCACAACAAAACCAACAGCTGCAAGAAGAAAATCTTTGAAAAAGTTAAATTCTGCCCATCCATTAATATTTCGGTCAGTGGTTATGCCCTACTAGTGATCACTAAAACTAACTGAAAAGTCATCCATTCACAAGTTTTAAAATATTGGTTTCCTTCGACAAACAAATTACGCAGCTTAGTCTGCGACGTAAGCTGCGCAGTACACTGCCCTCATCGACCGCAAAATTGTAAATAACGTCGTAAGTAGTTGAATTTCATTTTCAATCAGCATTGAATTTGTGGCAATTCTGATCAGTTAACTTTTATTGTAACAACCAAAATATTTTTATTTTTGGACTTGAATAGTTTTTCATTTTTTTTTGCAATTGCCAAAAAAATATTGCTTAGCAAGATCTGAACAAAAGCAGAAAGAAGGACATGGACAGGATTAAAGCAGTAGAAACGAACCAAACAAACATATTTTCCAAGGAGCTAAATAGATGAGAAAAAATGCCCCTTTAATTATATTAAGAGGGTATAATGTAATAGACAAGTAAATTAGATACTTAGTAAAGTACCATCGTACAGCCAATTACTATCCTAATATAATGGAAAAAATTGGTTGTATTGAATGATTTGAATTGATCATAGTTGTAGTGTGAATAAGATGGAAACTTTTGATCTGGATGTTAATTGTACAAATATAGAGTTAAAATCTGAATTATGTAATAAAATATTATTTAATTACATACATATATAATTAAATAATTAGTTAATTAACTATAAATGTGGTTGGAAATAAAAAAATAATATCATTTAAAATTTTATTATTGAAGTATCATTTGAAAAATTTATTTTTGCTCCAGAAGCTGAAAAAAACATCAAAAGAACATTTTAATTTAATTTAAATTCATGTCAGTTTTTACATCAAATGGCGGACCTGATGGAAACAAAATGGTATAATTTTTTTCAAGTTATTTATTGTTTGTTTTTACTTCCTTTTCTTCATTTTATTTATTTGTTTATTTATTCTTCTTTTTCTTTATTTATTATTAATTTCCTTTCTTTTTATTTGATTGTTTATTCTTCAATTTTTTATTTAAATTACTGAAATTAGGGGCCACCATAACGGACCAGTTTCACTAATTTAATCTGTGGTTGCCAACATTTGAAAATGATTTTCAAACTTCGTTGCCATCATAAAAGTTTGTAGTCAAAGATTTTTGCTTTATAGAAGACTTCCTGTTTGCCTTAAGCTTTAAAATTCGTTTTTTGACGGGAGGGCAACCAGAATTTGAGGGGTGGGGGGGCAATCTCGGAGTTGATTGCCTATCTAAAAAAAATAAATAGTCTCCAAAATTAGGCCCACCATTGCTTACACTTAGAAATAATTGACAAATTTATATTTTTTACAGCTATAGTTTTCTTTTATATTTTTGGCGACAGTATTATAAATTTTGTATTTTAATATAGTAACCAAAATATAACAAATTTATAAACATTTTAACATTTTTTTTTATAGAAAATTAACAAAAAGAAACAAAATTAACTTTAAAAAGTTACGTATATAAGATTTTAAGTTTTTCCAATTCATTTAAAAAAAAACATTTTATCAAAAAAAAGGAAAATTGAAATCAGATGCTCAGGTATTGTATTAATTATTTTTTAATTATTTAAATCCTATTAAATTTTAACTAAAGAAACTTAAAATTAAATTAATTTTTCTCTTCATCTTTATATTTATTTTTTTCATTATTATCACAATCACAAAAATTATCTTCATCATTATCATCATCAACATTATTAACAAGATCATCATCATCATTAATAAGATCATCATCGTCATCATCATTGTTATAATTATCATCATCATCATCATTATTATCATCGCTCTCTCTCTCTCTCTC
>JARUHE010323886.1:0-11267 GCA_031471125.1 Archaeomysis grebnitzkii | reverse complement strand
AATAAAGTGAGTAGATTATGATCTTGAAAAATATCTCAATTGACATCTGATTTTATCATGATAGATTTTGATCGAGTAATCTATCAAAACTCGACCCTAAAAAAAATAATTAGCCGTTTTTGATCTTGAAAAATATCTCGATTGACATCTGATTTTATCATGATAGATTTTGATCGAGTTATCTATCAAAACTCGACTCTAAAATAAAGTGAGTAGATTATGATCTTGAAAAATATCTCAATTGACATCTGAATTTTGTTATGGTAGATTTTGATTCGGTAGATTTTGAAACAACTGACCTCTTCACGGTTTAAAAAGACACACGCTAAAGTAGATTTGAAATGTTAGTTGTGTTGTGTTTTATGTCGTATGGTGATGTTGATTCAAGCCTTAAAAGACTTCATGAAAACATCTAGAAATAATGTTTTCACAATGTATTAAGAAATGAAATGTTTCAAATATATAATTGTTGTTTGAAACATAAATTAGATATTTAAAGTATAAATTAGATGTTTAAAATACAAATTAGAAGTTTAAAATATAAATACAGTTTCTAAAATATAAATTTGATGTTTTAAATATAAATACAGTATCTAAAATATTTAATTAGTAGTCTGAAATATAAATTAGGTTTTTAAAATATAAAATAGATGTTTAAAATATATGTTAATACAATATCTAAAATAAAAATTAGATGTTTAAAACTTGAATTATATGTTTAAAATATAAATACAAAACCTTAAATATAAATTATATGTTTGAAATATAAATACAATATGTAAAATATAAGTCAGATGTTTGAAATATAAATTAGATGTTTAAAATATAAACTAGATATTTAAAATATAAATACAATATCTAAAATATAAATTCTATGTTTGAAATATAAAGACAATACTTAAAATATAATTTCGATGTTTGAAATATAAATACAATATCTAAAATATAGATTAGATGTTTGAAATATAAATACAATATCTAAAACATAGATTAGATGTTTGAAATATAAATACAATATCTAAATACCAAATTCGATGGTTTAAATATAAATACAGTATCTAAATTATAAATTAGATGTCTGAAATACAAATTAGACGTTCAAGATATAAATTAGATTTTTAAAATATAAATACAATACCTAAAATATAAATTAGATGTTTTAAATTTAAATACAATATCTAAAATGTAAATTCGATGTTTGAAATCTAAATTAAATGTTTAAAATATAAATACAATATCTAAAATATAAATAAGATGTTTGAAATATAAACTTAATGTTTAAACTACAAATAAAATAGCTAAAACATAAAGTAGATGTTTAAAATATAAACTATATATTTAAGATATAAACACAATATCTAAAATGTAAACTAGATATTTATTATATAAAAACATTATCTAAAATATAAATTAGATGTTTGAAATATAAATACAATATCTAAAATATAAATAAGATGTTTGAAATATAAACTAAATGTTTAAACTACAAATAAAATAGCTAAAATATAAAGTAGATGTTTAAAATATACTATATATTTAAGATATAAATATAATATCTAAAATGTAAACTAGATATTTATTATATAAACACATTATCTAAAATTTAAATTAGATGTTTGAAATATAAATACAATTTCTAAAATACAAATGAGATGTTTAAATTATAAGTTGGATGTTTAAAATAGAAAAATTCGATGGTTGAAATATGTATACAATATCTAAAAATACAAATGCGTTCTTTTAAATTTAAATACAATATCTAAAATATAAATAAGATGTTTAAAATATAAACTAAATGTTTAAATTATAAATAAAATAACTAAAATTTAAAGTAGATGTTTAAAATATAAACTATATGTTTAAGACATAATACAATATCTAAAATAGAAACTAGATGTTTAAGATATAAATACAGTACCTAAAATGCAAATTAGTTGTTTGAAATATAAATACAATATATAAAACACAAACTAGATGTTTTAGACGTTTGAAATACAAATTAGATGTTTAAATTATAAACTCGATGTTTTAAATATAAATACAATATCTAAGACAAAAATTCGATGTTTTTAAATATAAATAAAACATCTAAAATATAAATTAGATGTTTGAAATATTAATACAATATCTAAAATAAAAATTAGATGTTTGAAATGTGAATTAGATGTTTAAAATATAAAATACAATACCTAAAACAAAAATTATATGTTTGAAATATAAATACAATGTCTAAAATATAAGTTAGATGTTTGAAATATAAATTAGATGTTTAAATATAAACTAGATATTTAAAATACAAAAACAATATCTAAAATATAGATTAGATGTTTGATATATAAATTAGATATTTAAAATATAAATACAATATCTAAAATATAGATTAAAGGTTTGAAATATAAATTCGATGTTTAAAATATTAATACAGTATCTAAAATGTAAATTAGATGTTCGAAATATATGAAATAGAAATGTAGATGTATAAAGTATAAATTAGATGCATAAAATATAAATTTGATATATGAAATGTAAATTGAATGTATAAAATATAATTTTGATGTATAAAATGTAAGTTAAATGTATAAAGTATAAACTTGGTATATAAAATGTAAATTGAATGTATAAAATAAAAATTTGATCTATGAAATATAAGTTGAATGTATAAAGTATAAATTTGGTATATAAAATGTAAATTGAATGTATAAAATATAAATTTGATGTATAAAATGTAAATTGAATGTATAAAATATAAATTGGATATATAAAATGTAAATTAAATGTATAAAAAAAAAGTTAGTAATATATAAAATAAAAATTGAATGTATAAAATATAAATTTGATGTATAAAATATAAGTTGAATGTATAAAATATAAATTTGGTATATAAAATGTATAATTAATGTATAAAATATAAACTTGAATTATAAAATGTAAATTGAATGTATAAAATATAAATTTGGTATAGAAAAAATAGATTGAATGTGTAAAATATAAATTTTCTGTATAAAAAGTAAATTGAATAATAAAATATAAATTTAATGTGTAAAATGTAAATTGAATGTTAAAAATATAAATTTGATCTACAAAATATACATTGAATGTATAAAATATAAATTTGTTGTATAAAATATAAGTTGAATGCATAAAATATAAATTTGGTATATAAAATATAAATTGAATGTATAAAATATAAATTTGATATATAAAATAAAATTTGATATATAAAATATAAATTGAATGTATAAAATATAAACTTGATATATAAAATATAAATTTAATACATAAAATATAAATTGAATGCACAAAATATAAATTTTGACGTATTAAACATAAGAGAAATTATTGTAGATAATGATTTTCTTAATTAATTTAATTAGATTAATTTCTATAAATTAATTTTCTTGAAGATAAATAATTGTAAGTTTGGATAATTCATCTTGAAAGTAATTACAAATAAAGGATCGTTATTACCTCTTTATTACCTCCTTATTTATATATTTATTACTGTACCTACTTATTACCTCCTTATTTATTTATTTATTTATTTATATATTTATTACTGTACCTACTTATTACCTTCTTATGTATTTATTTATTTATATATTACCTCCATATTTTACTATTTTGTTTATTTATTTATTTATTACCTCTTGATTTATTAATTTATGTATTTACTTATTACCTCTTTATTAATTTATTTGTTTATTTATTTCTTACCTCTCTATTACCTCCTTATTTATTTATTCATTTATTACCTCCTTATTAACAGGTTATTTATTTGTTTTTATCTATATTTTTATTTCCTGTTTATTACATCCTTATTTATTAATTAAATTGTTTATTTATTTAATACTTCCTTATTTATTTATTTATTTATTACCTCCTTATTTATTTATTTACTTATTACCTCCTTGTTTATTAATTTATTTGTTACTTCTTTATTTGTTTATTATCTCCTTATTTATTTATTTATTTTCTCATTATTACCTCCTTATTTAATTTTTTTATTACCTGTTATATATCTTTTTTCCTTGTTTTTTTGTTTATTTATTCATTTTTTTACCTCCTTACTAATTTATTTTTGAATTTATTTAATTATCACCTCCCTATTACCTCTTTTTTTATTTATTTATTTACTTCCTCCTTATTTGTTTATTAGTTATTTATTACCTCGTTATCTATCTTTTTATTTCCTCTTTGTGACCTTCTTATTTATTCACTAATTAATTTATTTGTTTATTACCTCCTTATTTATTAATTAATTAATTTGTTTATTTATTACCTCCTTATTTATTTATTTATTTATTTATTTGTTTATTTATTTATTACCTCTTTATATATTTATTTATTTATTTATTTATATATTTGCTCCTTATTTATTAATTAATTAATTTGTTTATTTGTTACCTCCTTATTTATTTATTTATTTATTTATTTATTTATTTATTACCTCTTTGTTTATTAATTAATTAATTTGTTTATTTATTACCTCCTTATTTATTTAGTTGTTTTATCTATTTATTTATTTATTTATTTATTACCTCCTTATTTATTGATCTATTTTTATATTTAGTACTTCATTATTTATCTATTGATTTACCACCTCCTTATTTGTTTATTTATTAATTACCTCGTTATCTATCTTTTTATTTCCTCCTTATTGCCTCTTTATTTATTTATTTGTTTAATAATTTGTTTATTGCCAATTACAAAACTGTAATTTAATTAGGGTTTGGGTGTAATGCACATCAACTAACCAGATTAGATGTTGTTCAAGTTCGGTGACAGACGAGAAGCGGTGTTTCCAAGACATGGCTTTTGGTATGTCTATCTTAGCTGGGAAACCAACTCTAACTTATATGTTCAGTATAGTCAAAATTAGGGTCATCAAATTGACTAACCTTTGCTAACAGTGCAAACTTTATTGTTGATTCAATCAAATTTCTTGTGATTCAATCAAATTTGTATCACATTGTACCAATGTGAATGCGCGCGACGTGTGGCTTCTTGTTTGAACTAACGGTATTGCATGGAAGGAAATCAATAGAAAAATTGTATCATTCAATAAATAAAAAAAAATAGTACAAAAGAAAAAATAAATTGATTTGGAAAAAACTGTAAACATCAAATATGAAAATGTTAGTTTGTTTTATTTCCCTTGTAGATGTAAATTTTATTTTTTTGGGTAAAAAAACGTAAAACATTGTGGACACTGGATAGTTTTTAATTAATATTTTTATTCCAAAACGTTAAATATAGAATACCAAAATGTATAAGTGAAGGCGATTGTAATTGAAATGTACTTTACTTATCACCTACATAAATAAAGCAAAGCCGTGTGTGTATGGTGGGGGGTATGTATGTGTGTGTTCGCGTGCGTTTGTGTGTGTTTGTTTGTGCGCGTGTGTGTGTGTATGTGTTTGCAGGTGTGTGTATGTGTGTTTGCATGTGTGTGTATGTTTGTTTATGTGTGTACGTGCATGCGTGCATGTGTGAGGAAACAAAGCCTCCAAGGGGGTTAAACTCTGCTAAAATAACATATGTATCTAGAAAAAGTCTAGAAAACAACTCGTGTTTTATTGAGGTTTCCAAAAATTGTTTGGTACTTTACGGAAGAAATTCTTGGCAAATCTCAAACTTATCAAGTAAATTGAAAAACAATCAGGATTATAAATGGCGAACCATTTATAGTCGTGGAGAGGCGTATATGTGCTTCCTACTTGAGCACGTGTTTTATATGTGCAAACACGTGATCAAAGAATCAGTTTATGATTAGTTGTATACAAAAGTATTTGATTGGTAAAGATAAATGTTCCAGTGATAAATTTTGAAAGTATCATTTTCCCAAGTTTTTCAAAATGTTCAAATATATGCTTTTGAGGGATCCAACAAAATAATATTTCTATCTATAATAATACTATCTATAGTTCAGAATTGTAACAAATATATTTCAAATACTTTTTTCAACTGGATGTATATGTAATAAATAATTTAATAAACGAAATATGTAATAAATAATTTAACAGACGAAATATTTATTAAAAGATGGAATCGACGAAATATATAATAAAAGATGTAATAAACGAAATATGTAATAAATGATATAATAGACGAAATATGTAATAAAGGATGTAATAGACGAAATATGTAGTATAGGATGTAATGGACGAAATATGTATAAAAAGATGGGATAGACGAAATATTTAATAAAAGATAAAATATGGAATATATAATAAAAAATGTAATAGAAGAAATATGTAATAAAGGATGTAATAGAAAAAATATTCAATAAAAGATGTAATAGACGCAATATGTAATAAATAATTTAATAGACGAAGTATGTAATAGAGGATGTAATAGACAAAATATTTAATAAAAGATGTAATAGACGAAATATGTAATAAATGATGTAATAGACGAGATGTGTAATAAAGGATGTAATAGACGACATATGTAATAAATGATGCAACAGACAAAGTACGTATTAAAGGACCGATTAGACGAAATGTATAATGAAAGATGGAATAGACAAAATATATAATAAAGAATATAATATACGAAATATATAATAAATGATATAATAAATTAAATATATAATAAATGATATAATAGATGAAATATGTAATAAATGATATAATAAACGAAATATGTAATAAAGGATGTAATAGACGAAATATTTAAAAAATGATGTAATGGACGAAATATTTAATAAATGGTGTAATAGACGAAATATTTAATAAAGGATGTAATAGACGAAATATTTAATGAATGATGTAATAGACGAAATATTTAATAAAGGATGTAATAGACAAAATATTTAATGAATGATGTAATAGACGAAATATTTAATAAAGGATGTAATAGACGAAATATTTAATAAATGATGTAATAGACGAAATATTTAATAAAGGATGTAATAGACGAAATATTTAATAAAGGATGTAATAGACGAAATATTTAATGAATGATGTAATAGACAAAATATTTAATAAACGAAGTAATAGACGAAATATTTAATAAATGATGTAATAGACGAAATATTTATTAAATGATGTAATAGACGAAATATTTAATAAAGGATGTAATAGACGAAATATGTATTAAAATATGGAATATACGAACTATGCAATAAAGGATGTAATAGACGAAATATGTAATAAAGGATGTAATAGACCAAATATGTAATAAAGGATATAATAGACGAAATATGTAATAAAGGATGTAATAGACGAAATATGTAATAAATGGTGTAATTGACAAAATATGTATTAAAATGTGGAATAATCGAAATATGCAATAAAGGACAGGAAAGTCAGGCATGAAGATGAAAAAGCATCTCAGTAGTTTTCGAATTTTTAAAACAACCGAATATTTTATTTAGTTTATGATGAAGAAACATCTTTAGTTTAATTCGTTTGATGGATGGAAATAAATTCTTTCATATTCATTGAAAACTTCCAAAAATAGAGATTTAGATGTCACGAAGTAATAAAAAGAGAAATGTCTGCCCAGAGAATAAAATAGGGTCGTTATGACGCTGCAATACACCCGCCACATATAACTTATTGCCCTCGTGAACGTTAAATTGCATTATGGTGTATTTCTGTGAAATATGAATGCTCTTATTTGTTTTGTGTGAGTATGTGTTTACCAAAACCATACGTATAAATATTTCATATTTCTGTCATAAATATAATAGAGTTTTATATTCATTTTGTTTTGTTTATTTTATGAAGTTTTATCACTTTCTAACAACAATCCAAAAATTCAAATTAAATTGCTATTTTGTTGTTAAGTGCAATTTTACAAAATGTATTTTTAGAAGATAATTTAATTATGCTTGTAGTGTAAAATTCTAATTGATTAACACATTAACAACTGTTCTGCCATATATGCAAAGAGTTATTAAAGATAATAATGTAAACCTATGCTGGTTCCTGCATGTAGTTGAAAGGTTCAAAACTTTTTGCCGTTTTTATGGAATATGTTTTATATGAAAATATTTCTAGAAATCTGAATTTAAACATCAAAGAATTTTATTTGCAAACTTTTATGATTTTTTGCATTTTTAAACCTCGTGTTTAACCATTTGAAAAGTAAAAATTGAGAGATTTCTAACTCTAAGACGTTAATCCACACACATTTATTCAAAGCTTTGTCGCATTTTGATGTTTATTCCCTTGCAAAGATAACTTTTAAACAACTATTCACCAAGTTTCTAAGTCGCTAACTCTACGTTAAGTCTAAATCTCTAGTCTAAGGCAATAGCTCTTTAACTGTAGGCCATAATGTCCAAATAAATCACCAGCCTGTATTCTCAGGATGATAAAGAGTCTACAGATTTTGAAGACATCGGTTAGTACTTTATGTTCAAGTATTTTCAGGCAAGTTCACAAATGTGTTCCTAATTGCACAGTGTATACATAACAAAGGTTTTATTAACTTTGGCTTCCCGTCTATCGTGAACAATAGCGTACAGGTAGCATAATGTGGCATATGCAAGAAAAGACATACGTTAAAAAAAGCCGGAAGCCCTTCCAGGTGAAGGAAATCTGGCCATAGTTCATACAAAATGGCCAATAATCATTTTCCCTATTTCAAAATAAAAAATATCCAGCCCAAGCGCCCGGTCTTGGATCATCAAACAGAATATTCTTTCAACATAGCTATGATGGTCGAGGCCTTGTGCAAGGTCTCTTTTCTTAATGTTAAGCTTTGCATGGTAGATGTGTTCGAATTATGATCGACGAGAAAGTTGAAAGTGGAGACTTTTAATCCGATAAACACCTCAAACAGCACAGTTAATCACCGCCTTGATGACGTCAACCCTCAAGGGGCGGAATAGGTTCAATTTTATACATTCTTTGATCTTCGTCCAGCTCGATGAGGCCATCGACGCTGCATAGCTTCCATCGGATGCTCAGGTCACAACGAAAACACGATGGAGAGAATGTTCCTTCATGCAGCCCACTGGTAACAACTACAACCACTGAACATGTCATGCAACCCACTGGTAACAACTACAACCACTGAACATGTTACTGAACATGTCATGCAACCCACTGGTAACAACTACAACCACTGAACATGTCACTGAACATGTCATGCAACCCACTGGTAACAACTACAACCACTGAACATGTCATGCAACCCAGTGGTAACAGCTACAACCACTGAACATGTCACTGAACATGTCATGCAACCCACTGGTAACAACTACAACCACTGAACATGTCATGAATATTGTCTTCAACTACTTTCAATAGTAAAAACATTCGTGGGTGAAGCTGGTCGGTGTCTGTATAGACCGTGAGAATCTCAAACTAAAAACAATATTTCATATTTTTTCTTAGTTATAGAGAAAATAAAAAGTGCAACTTTGATTAGTTTCGTATAACCAGTTCAAAGTTTTTTCATTTGCAAAGTCAAACGTAGGCTATTGTTATATGTGAATTTCATGTAAAAGAAAAGGAAAAACATATACATACTACTTTGGTTAATCTCTTATATTCAGTTCTTTGTTATTTATAAATTCACTATATTAAACAACACCATTACTTTTACATTATATGTACATTGAAATTTAATAATTTTTTTTTTCTGTGTACTTTATTATGAAACTTGATTGGCAATTTTCAGTCTATTAAACAGCACCATTATAATAAAACTCAAGTTGCCAGAAGTTGGTTTTGAATTATATATAGATTGAAATTTAATATTTTAACTCACCTTTTTAAAATATGTGTAACTTATTATAAAGCTAATTTGGCAATTTTCAATCTATTAAACAGGATCAGTATTAACTAAAATCACATTGAAATGTTGACATGACATTGCATGAGACTATTTCACCTCTTTAATAGAACGACATTCTCATCTAGCACACTTCGATCACAGAACATGAATCTCCTGAACATGCCAACAGCAAACATTGAATTAGGTGGAAAAGATTTTCTTTTTCTGTGCAATGGGTCTGAAACAAGCTGCCTTATGACTTAGAAAAAGGCCAAACATTATTAGCAAATAGCAATAATAGTTCAATTTTTTGAACAGGTATATCCTTCATAACTGTTTAAAGTGTAACTTAAAGAAATAAATGCATTGCGCATTCTATGACCGTTTTTGTTGTAGCATGCGTCACACTAACTACATAGTTCTCCCTGACTGTTCTAAAAACATACAATCATACAAACTACGTAGAAAATCCTATACGACTCAATATGTCAGTGGAAATTGATAAACGATGGTTTAACAAAGCAAACACAATACCATTGCCGTATTAAATGACAACGGGTTTCATACATACATACATACATGATTGTATACAGTCTTCGTCACATGTCATATGCGTTTCAATGAACTGTGTAAGTTAAGACTTTGTGCATTTACAACAAATATAGTCGTGTGATTGTTCATTGTGTGAAAAATTCGAGACATTATAAAGACCATTCATTCACCAAAATTAAAGAAGCAAATCATTGCACTTACAATTCATTCAATTGATTGCAAAAATCTTTCGTTTGTAATAATGAAAGAAATTATTCAACAAAGACTATTTCAGCACAAACGCATATTTTCGCTTCGTACTTTTCCCAAGCCAGTTGAATATCGTTAGACATTATTGTGTTTATATAATTTATATTCATTTTATTTTTATACAGAATATAATATGCATTTGTTTTTCATTTTTGTTAGTATTATATTTTAGTACAATAAAATAATTATTTACTATTTCGATAAAAACAAGTTTAAAATTTTTGAAAACAAAATAGTGGAGGATAAATAGAACAATCAATTAAAAAAAGGTAATGCTTTTTTTTCGTAAATGTAGTTGAATATAATTATATAAGCTTTAATATGCTAGTAACTTGATTCATTATACAATCCATCCTTTGTAAACAGTCTTTATGAAAAAGATTTCGACGAGAAATTATCTAATTGTTTCCTGTAAGTAGCTTTCATTAATTATGCAACAACTCAAAATAAAAACTTGGTTTTAAATATTAATCTGCTTGCTAAATAGTTTACTCAAATTCACAGATGTAGTGTGAATCTAGTGTCGACGTGTGTGTGTGTGTGTGTATGTGTATGTGTATGTGTATGTGTGTGTGTGTGTGTGTGTATGTGTATGTGTATGTGTGTATGTGTATGTGTGTATGTGTATGTGTGTATGTGTGTATGTGTATGTGTATGTGTGTATGTGTATGTGTGTATGTGTATGTGTGTATGTGTATGTGTGTATGTGTATGTGTGTATGTGTATGTGTGTAT
>JARUHE010323875.1:0-11268 GCA_031471125.1 Archaeomysis grebnitzkii | reverse complement strand
GTTTGTATGCGTGCGTGTGCGTATGAGTTTGCATGTTGGCGTGTCCGTGTGCGTGTATGTGCGGATGAAATTGTATTTTCCGAAAAAAAACTGTATAAATAGGAAATTAATTTAAAACTTTCTTTTGAAGCAAACAAAGGCAATTAAACTCATATGTAAGATACATTACACCGTTTATTAACACAAAAGCGAGAAGCAAAAAATATTTTTGTGACAATTACATTTTTAAAAAAAACTTGTTATCAAAAACTTTTTCCAATATACAAAAAGTTATGAATACGTATGTGGCACACTAATAATTTTGTTATAAATAAATATAACAATATCTTATAAAATATAAGTTTGATTTTTCTTAATGCGGCGATAAAAAATTTTCACATACCAAAAAATAAAAATTATCAATAAATAGTTCCTTAACTATTGCTTTACCTGTACACATATTTTATAAATAATCTTTTTTCAAGAGATAATGATTACATTCACCATATTGCTAAATAAATGTTAAGATGAATAAATGCAAGTCTAAATTACAGTGTATCAGTATGTATTGGCTTTGAACTTTTCTTTTTAATCTAAAAGCTTGTATTATTCATAAATTTCTCCAAACTAAGTGTTTTATGTTTGATTAAAAGTATTTTGACATTATATTCAACACCTGACGTCATGTATACTATAAACATAACAATATTAAGCATGTTTGTTTAAAAAGTACCGCACTTCGTTTGGGCCTTTCTTTATATTTGCTACCTATTCAATATAGGAACACAAAATGTGTGTTTGCATTATGAAAACATGAACACAAATAAGAGGAAGATTAATATTTTTGTCTGCTCTTCAAACTTAACATAAAACCGCGAACATTAAATTAATATTCATATGAAAACGAAAATTTAAACTTGGACTGATTATAAATTTAAATTACCAATGAAACCAATAATGTCCCTCTGGGGAGTTATTTCTCAACTAATAAACTTTTATTGTATACACAGTTAATATGAAAATTTAATTTTTAGAATAGTGATAAAATTTTATTTTTTGAAAAGTATAAACTTAGTTTACCTTTTGTTTTATTTCAACTGTGTAAATAAGTTTTATATGTTAATTTTTTAATTAGTTTTTATACAAATATAGAAACTAACCTAACTTAGGTATTTTTTTCTATATCATTTGTGTAAGTATTATAATTATTTATAATAATCAGGCATGTATGTGGTTAAGTACAGTGATAAGCGCATCAACCTGGACCTGTATGTACTGTATATGTGAGAAAAATTCTCTAAGGCTTGGACTATGCCCGACCCAAAGATACCTTATTGAACATTTTAATTAATTGATTAATTAATGTGCTTAAAAAATTGAAAAATGCTACGCTACTTTCTAAAAAGTATTGTTTTAATAATAACTTAATTCATATAATACAAAAAAGTTTAGGTTTGTTGTACACAGAATAAAAAATATCCTTCATTTTTTTGTCTATAGATCATATCAGGTTTATGCTATATTAGTGTTTATTTAAATGGAAATATATAACCAATGGAGAGTACATTTTGCACTTAAACGTGGTGTGCAACATACAAGGAAAACAATTATTTTAATTAATTTATAACTTGTGAAGATAGTTCTATTAAGAAATTAATTAACAATTGAAAATTAAGTCCCTTCTGTAAAGTTAATGTTTGTTTACAAAATCCATTTTTATTATTTTCAAACGTTTGAAATTTTGCCGTCTTACCAGAAACATTAAATAAATTGAAAAGTATGACATTTTTCAACTTTTTGAAAAAAGGGAATTAGAAAACTCGCCTAGACTATAGCAAATTTTGTAGTGAATGGGACAGTTTAAATAATTTTGTATTGTATGAAGACTCGTTCAGCTAAATAATAAAAAAAGACAAAATAGCTGTATTTAGTTATTTATTAACTTTGAAATTATAATATATCTTACCAAATGTATATTATTCGATTATTGATCATGTACAGTCTCACAATGATTTTTGTCCTCACCTAATGATTTTTATTTCATGAAAGTAGCTAAATTAATGAATTGTAGGGTATTAGCTTAACAATTTAATTTTAATTCGTTCATATTGTTTTCAAGAATATGTGTTATTTTGTTATTAAAATGTATGATTTAGAAATATACAACACATATTGTTATATTTATCTAATTGTATACTTATAGATACGATAACTTGATAAATTTACAAAATATGATTTAAATCACTAATTGGCAACTACAACGTTTAATAAAGTCTGTGCAAGAACACTCCAGCTTACACCTGTTCCATTTTTGCATTAAGTAATTTAGTATTTAAATACAAATATATTGGTTACTATATGAAGTAAAGAATAGAAAATAAATGTTATCTACTTCACAAAACAAAACGGAAGCAAACATATATAAATTATAACGATTTATAATAATTCAAAATGAAATAATTTAATTGCAATCTAGTTATATAAGCTTTTCGTAGAACTCTTATAAGATGCTTTGACAATGTCTTAGGTATAAACACACGGGGTTGATTCTACATTACCTTCCCATATTGAATGATGTTAACGTTAATTTTGTCAATGGTAATGTTAATATTGGTATTCTTAATGTTAATAGTCATGGTATAAATGTTAATTTTGTTGTTAATGTTAATGTTAATCTTATTAATGGAGGCAACGTTGTTATTGTTGAAGTTATTTTTGTTAATGTTGTTAATAGTGTTAGCATTGAGCTTGTTAATGTTAATTATGTTGATGTTATTACTGTCGACGGTGTTAATGTTATTGTTCTTAATATTTATGTTAACTCTAATGTTAATCGTATCGTTGTTAATATCAATGTTGTTTATTTTAATGTTATTAATATCAATAATAATGCTACTGTTATTAGTGTTAATTATGTTAATGTTAATGTTATTAATATTAATGTTGTTAACATTAATGTTATAATGTTAATATTGTTAATGTTAATGGTAATGTTGATATTTTTAATGTTAATGTTGAGGTTTTTAATATTTTTAATGCTGATTGTATTGATGTTGATGTTGTTAATACTAATGTTGATATTTTAATATTAATCTTATTAATGTCATTCTTAGCAATGTTGTTTATGTTAATGTTGCTAATAATATTGTAATTGATTTTCATAATGTCGATGTTGTTAATGTTAATGCTATTAATGTTAATTTTAATGTTGTTAATGTTAATGTTGTTCATTTTGATGTTGTTCATTTTAATTTTTTAATGTTAAAGTTGTTAATGTTACTTTCCGCTGCCAGTCTATTAGGTCCATGCGAGGAGCTGCCCCTATGTGTGTGTCCTCCCTGCATAACTTATGTCCACACAGTGACTATGGATTCCTTGCAATCAGGAAATACGAGGTCTCAACAAAGGCGTTCCCAAGAAGGAGCTATCTCAGCAGATAGAACCCACCTGCAGTTAATGCTGTCGAATCATGCAGGTCACTTGGCCCATCCCAGTCTCATGGAACACTGTATCGTTAAAAATGAATTCGGGTTCACACCAAAAACACAACCAAAGTCTTGGATTGTAGTCTTAAAACTCTTAACCCAGCATACTTGAACTAGAGGTTACTCTGTTTCCTGACTACGTGTCTCCAATACTTCCAACGTTTCAGCAAAAATTGCAAACACCTTAGGTACTATTTATGTATACTTCATTTCCAATCCATTGATACATAAATAAAAACCAAATATGAAAAAAATGCTCAAAAAATTTGTCTATGTCCACAATCAGAAATGGCAATCAAAAATAGCGTTACAAAGTGAAAAAACATTATTTAATCAAAAAATCTCCTTATGGAGACTGTTTATGTATACTCTATTTCCAATCAATTGATGCATAAATAAAAACGAAACATGTAAAAAAATTATCAAAAAAAATTCTATATCCACAATCAGAAATGTCAATGAAAAATGGTGTTACGAAGTGAGAAAACATCATTTGAAAAATCACCTTAGAGACTATTTATGTATACTTCATTTTTAATCCATTGATGGAAATATCAAACCAAAATAAGAAAAAACGTAATAAAAAATGTATAGCTAAATTTAATGAAAAATGTAGATAAAAAGTAACAGCATTAAATGAAAACATATTAATATATTAAAACCAATAAAACCAATAATCAAGCCTATATGAAATGAAATTTTAATAGTATAGATGATATATAAGCATTCAAGTCATTGTCTAACGTCGACGACGATTAGGACGATAAGGAAGACGAGGACATCAAAAAAGCTACGCCTATGTAGAGCTTCAATAACACACGCTCGACAAAAACCTTAAATGTGAATACTCGAACATCTGCCCTGTAATTGAACAAATATACTCTAACTGAAAATTGTGTATATGCGTTTTGTTTTGAAAAGGAGATTAGAATTAAGCAATCTGTGGTTACGGCCGGATGCACATGCAAAGTGGTTTTTACAAGCAAGATCAATGTAAAACATGTTTTTGCATGCATATCGTGCATGCGTGGACCTGGTAGGTGTGATAAAAGTTTCATCAGTAGTTCATTGTTAAAAAATATAGACTATCAAAGAAATTTTTATGATAAATGTAATTATTTTATGTTACTTAAGTTTTAAATAGTTATTAATTGCTCAATACACTTATTATACAGTAGATTTTAATTAAATATTAGGTACTCTTCTATTTGAGTACATCTTCCTCTGTTAAACGGGTATATACTAAAGTACAGTACTTAGATGATGTTTTAAATCTTATCATGCTGAAAACCAATGGTACGGTTGTGGTGGTTATATGTAGAGTAATTGGAGTACTTCAGCTGCCAAATATTCCATAACGGCAGCTTAGTTTACGGGCGCACCAGCCCCAACAAGTTATGTACAGTTTTCTTTCCTTAACACACGATAGATACAACCAACGGGGAACTGAAAAGAATCAGCGCTGTAAAAAAGATGGTTGTATGAAGCAAACGAAAGTTTGCGCGAATAAAGAAAATTCTACAAAAAATGACAAAAAAATGTTCATCTTAACATGTATTTTCCTATTTCTATTGAAGTTAAGATTCCCGAGAAGAGCCTCGTTATTCACTATTGTTAATAAAGATTAGTTTTATTTATAGTGTGGCGTTGATACCGACGCGATGGTATCAACATAAGATTGTAATAACAACATTATATAATCAATATATGAGTATAGTCTCATTGACCCTGAAGGGCGTAAAAGGACTTTAAACAGATCAACCAACCAACCAATATACGAGTTGAATCAGTAACTTACTATCTTTGTCACCATGCTTCACTACATATATAAGAATTGATATTAAAATAAATCAAAAAGATGAATGACTCTACAACATAAGTTAAAATCCATTTAAAATGAATTTATTTTTTCATAAGTATAAATGATATTATTAAAACGTCAAAATAAAGCGTTTATGGGATTTTAGTTTCAGATTTATGACCAAACTTGACCAAAATAAATAATAAATTAATTTTTAGTCTTCTTTTGTGACATTTCAACAGATATTTCTTGAACATACATATGTGCGTTTGTTTCAATTTCTAATTCATGAAATCAATTCCAATTATTGACTTTAAAAATAATTTTGTAATTGAAAAAATTTAGTTTTGGTTTTGTTTTTACATTTAAACAATAAATAATACCGAACAGAATACATCATCACTGATGAAACTGTTGATCATTATTACCATTATAACAAAATATGTTTGTGCATAACAAATAAAAATAAATTGAAAGAACATTCAAACAAATATGATGGCAAACTGAACATTACATGTTTACTTAAAAGTCCGAATCAAGTCACAATTAATTAAGGACTTCTTCTAAACAATTATTTGAGTGTTTGACCTAAAAGTGTATATTTATATAACTTTTTTGATAATTTTGACTCTTTTTTAGGCAATATTAACTTCCACTCACTCCTATTTAACTTTAATTGAAATTTAATGGAATATCCCTAAAATAGTGTTTCACAAACAACTTATTTGTTGTGTGGTATTGTACAATAACCAAAAAACTATTTGAATGGCTTTTCAGATCAGCATTAGAGTCTAACTTATTATTATTTGAATGTCCACAGAGTGAGGACCTGGTCGTCTTCTACCTTCCTTAGACTTCTCCTTTTTTTCTCTTCCTTTAATCTTTTTCTTTCCACCTTAATGGATGGATTATAAGTAATGATTGCCTCGGCATCCTCCTCACCCACTTTTGTGTGGGACTTCTGTCGATGTAACTAACTCCCTTAAGCTATTGGGCGTGATAATTGATGATAAACCCACTTTTGAAAAGCATTAGCGGTCCATTGCAGCTCCTATTTCCCATACAACTAAACTCATCCATAAATGTTTCAGGACTATTGGTAATGTTGAAGCTGAAGTTAAATCTTTGTATGCGCTTATCTTTTTATGCCTTTATCTTTTTATGCGTTTATCTTTTTATGCGTTTATCTTTTTATGCCTTTATCTTTTTATGCGTTTATCTTTTTATGCGTTTATCTTTTTATGCGTTTATCTTTTTATGCGTTTATCTTTTTATGCGTTTATCTCACCGTGTTTTGAGTGCTGTTCCAATGTTTGGTGTTCAACCGCGGAATCGCAATTGAAATTATTAAATCGTGCCTTTAATAATATCATTTGTCCTGCCTAATATCTCTATTGACCTTGAAAAACAAAATATTCAATAATGTGAACCACCCATTGCATCCCCAACTGCCTGCTCCATATACGCATGCGAGGTCGACAAGGTATGCTTAAACTTTAATTGGTTATGCCTTCTCTTCTATAAATTACAAAACATACCAGTATGCTAGATGTTTTGTTCCATGTTTTTGTAAATTGTGGAATGCTATTCCTAATAAGGTAATTTATTGTTCTGACCGGAAACATTTAAGTCAGCAGTCAATGTATTTTGTCATAATGTTGCTGGTGATTTATAACTTTCTGCGCGATTTTGAGTGAATAGTAACGTAAGTCATCTCCTTCATTATCTTACAAATATTTTTTTGTTCACCATTTTTCTGAACCTACAAATATTTGAAGGAGATTCTGGCGCATTGAGTGAACGGTAACGTGCGTCATCTCCTTCATTTGCCTTAAATATATGACTTTGTTCACGATTTTCTAAACCTACAAAGTATTAAACCTATAATTTTGTTTACGATTTTTTAGATCCTACCAATTATTTTAAGAGGATTTTTAACGTATTTGGAATATAGTAACCTGCGTCAACTCCTTCCTTTAATTTACAATAGTTATGCTTGTGTTAGAAAAAAAATTGTTAGTTTTATTTTGATAATGTTGATACTTTTAACTATCATTCTGGTCAAGTGGGCAGGATTATTTTAGTATAGATGGAACGATTCGTGCCCCTGCTAACGATCATCAAGTTTGGCCTTTTGCTTCACCTTAATTTTAATTTAATTTAAGTTTTAATTTTAAGGTTGATTCTAGCCATTTCTTAGCAGCATCTGTTTTGCTTTGGGCCCATCTTTGGGTGCATAGTCTTTGGATCTTCCAGAGTGAAACTTCCATCTGTTCTAGAACTCTGAGGGTTTACTGGATGTAACTCCCCCACTGTCTACCAGTTAGTTGGGCTTATTGAGAAGGTTGGTGTTCATTCGTCCTTTGATTTCCTCCTTGAGAATGTTATTAAATCTAGACTCTGTGAAAATGTTATTAAGTATAGACTCTGTTAGAATGCTATTACGTATTACAATTAACACTTTATATAATCAATAATAATTTTAATTCTTGAAAATTTAATAAATGCAAATACAGCCATAGTTTATTTTTTCTATGAAAATCCGTAGTAATTCAATACTACATTACACATTCTAAAGTATGTGACAATTAATTTACACATTTTAAAAACAATAATGAAACATAAGTTGTAAACCAAAATCTAAAAAACTCAAGTCTATTATTCATGTTTTCATAATAGTGCCAGTTTAATTAATGACCATGAATTCATTAAGAGATATACAGAAAGATAAACGAGACACTGTCGAAAAAGTGAATATTTTAGCAGTGTTGCAACAACATTAAAGCTGTAAAAATCCAAAAAAAAGTGAAGTAAATCAAATAAAACAATTTTGTCTGAAACTTGTACAAATCTTTTGTAATTCAAATGAAGTTCAGAATTTTATTAAGATATTTCAAAAGTTTTTCTTCAATTAAATTAATGGCTGAAATAGGAAACTCGGTTTGTTTGTGATGTAAATTTGTTTGCAATACTGAAGGACTTTCACGAAAAATGTTTTTACGCTTCAGAAAAACCAAAAGAAATTTATCTGCTTTAAAACTGATACTTCAGCAGAAATTTGAACAAAAATTAGAATTAGACTCACCCTTCAATTGCTTTTTCAATTGACTTGTCTAGACGAGAGTAAAATTTTGACGATGCAAATTTTGATGTTCTGTTTTAACTTACCTATTTTTTTTCTTAATTTGAATATTTATCAATAATATATAAATATACATACAAAGATTATTCAAAATTACCGTGACTATGTAATTCAGAAGTTTGTGGGCATAAGTGTGAATAAATATATTGGCATTTGTATCTCACATGCCCGGTAGTTGGGTTAGCAGTAACATCTAGGGCATGAAATGCATTTGCCGCCGATAGTAGAAATGGAGTCTATGAAAGTTTGCTTGAACCATCTTTTTTCAAGGATGGGGATTGAACATTGGATAAGACTACATTAATCACGTAGTTTGAAGAGCGACCTCTGATCACTCAAGAGCAACAGTTGAATATGTTCATTCTTATTTATACCTGCAAGCTTTTAATGTATATATTTGTGTGTGTGTGTATGTATGTATACATAAAACATTTGTTTTACCTTGTATTATGAAGTGAGCATGAAATAACGATTCAAAACTCAAAAAATGCAAACATGATAGAATAATTTGAAACAACATTAGAATAGGAACAAACACTAAAATTAGATTAAGGGAAGATGATAAATTTATTTGAGTCGACCAAGACCATTACAACAGTACGACTGACTCGGCATTTTTTTGTTTTTTCTACTTATCCACTTTTCGTACAAAACACTCGAGCTGCAGAATTAACCATATGAAAACTTGGTTATAAAATAAACAATGCTAGTATTAAACAAAAATGTGTGTTCCGTATAGGTTAAAGGTTTAAAAATATCTTTTTAAAAACAATATTTTTTATTTTCAATGACAACTTCATTCTAGGGTGCTTAGTATATCTACACATAACAGGGAAATGACCATATTATCCTTTCTATCTGGAACATATAATTCTTTGCTTTAAGATTAATACATTAAAGACTTCAATTTCAGAGTATTTCCTATTAATTCTGTTTATCCAAACTTCCATAGAGAAATAAAGCTCCTAGAAATTACTTTTTTTGCAATGATTTCCCTCAAGGTTTATTTAACAAACAAGTTGTAAAGTTCTTACATTCACAGTAGAGATTGTCCGAAATTGTATTCCCTTGCGGTATGTGTGTACATATGTTAGTTGGACAGGCCAATATGTTCAAATTAGCCTTCGATTTTTTATTTGTAGAATTTAAAGCCTTCAGACATCTCGAAAAATGTAAACAATTTATGTGACAAGGACCTCTCAGTCGGCAATAAACACTTCTTTCGAGTTTGTTTGTGTAACAAATTTGAAAGGATAGAGAAACTAACCTCCCATGGGAGTAACCTCAGCCAGTGTACATATATATATATATATACACTCCTGATCAAAAATTTAAGACCACTTAAAAATGTTTTATAAAAAACTGTTTTTCATTAATAAATTCTAAACTTTGTTTACTTTAGGATACTAATACTATAATCTAAAAGGTTATGAAGACAAAAAGTTATTATCGGAATTATTTACTTAGAAATTTATAAAATGAGGCATTTTGCACTTGATCAAAATTATAAGTCCACAGAAAATAATTATATGAAATTGTACAAAACATGTTACAAAATAATTCCACAGCAACATTTAATAATGAGTTCTACCACCACTGTTTTTGATGACTTCAAAATTTTTTTGAGGTATGCTATAAATTAGAGTTTCCATTAATGCCCGCGGAGTCTTGCTCCAGCTTCTGAAATTAGCTTCATGAAGTTAATGTTTTGTTGAATATTGTTTGCCATTACGATACACATCCCTTACCATCCATCCCCAAATATTTTCAATTTGCTTCAAGTCCGGTGAACATGCTGGATGCCTCAAGAGATCGACCCTATTTTCTAGTAGAAAGGTGAAGGTGCGGCGTGCACGATGTGTTGCAGCATTATCCTGTTGGAATAATCATCCATCCCTGCACAAACAAAGCCCCTCTGCCATGGTAGATGCATTTTGTAGCATAGTAACATAACCAGCTGCTGTCTGACGACCCTGCACCACCTGAAGCTCAACCGTCCCTTTGTAAGAAAAGGCATCCTATACCATTATGGACCCTCCACCACTATAACGTGTAGAGAAAACTTCTGGAGGCATGTTTATGTCATGCCAATATCATTGGAAACCGTCAGAACCGTCCAAATTAATTTTTTCTCATCAGAAAACAGGACATTCTTCCACTTCTCAAAATCCCAGGTTTGGTTTTCACGACCAAACGTTAAACGATCTACCTTGTGACGAGGAAGCAGCCTAGGAATTTGTTTCAGTTTTTTAATGACCGTGCCTTTTTGTCGTAAGTGTTGTCTGATAGTAATTGGGCTGCAATCAGCATCTGTGACTGCTTGAATTTGCTATGAAGAGAGTCCTCTGTCCTTCACAACAGCCCGTCTTATTCTTTCAAGCAATGCAGGAGTATTTTTTTAGGCCTTCCAGTAGATTTTGCTTTTCCATAATTCTCAGGGGACATTAAAAAGTGGCAAATTACAGTTTTATTGCGATTTACTTTAGCTGCGATCGCCCGCTGTGACAAACCTTGCTTGCTGAAATCTAGAATTCGAGCACACTCACTTCAGTCAGTTTTTTGATTTAGACATAGTGACACCTTCCCGCAGTGATTGATAATCTCTAACTGAACTATAAACATTGACATTACCTTAGATTTAACACTATATTACCCTACATTGGCTACATCTAGAAATTTACTCCTATTATCCTACAATTAGTTTCTGTGGTCTTATAATTTTGATCAAATGCAAAATGCCTCATTTTACAAAATTGTAATTTTCTAAGTAAATTATTCTGGTAATAACTTTTTGTCTTCATAACCTTTTAGATTATAGTATTAGTAGCCTAAAATACACAAAGTTTAAAATTTATTAATGA
>JARUHE010323864.1:0-11268 GCA_031471125.1 Archaeomysis grebnitzkii | reverse complement strand
TCTTCAATTTTCTTGACACCCCAAGAAATTTTTATAAATTGATTTCGTGAAATACATGGTGAATGAAATAAATGTAGCTATTAACTGTTAATTAAGTTTTTAATACATATGACAGCACATTTTTATGAAATATTATTTAAAAGTAAATATATGTATCTGACAGTGGCTAAATCCTAGTTTAAACACAATAATCGGCAATAGCCTAGTTTAGGTACAAATAAAAAAAGTTCTGAAAATACTGAACATGAAAGATATTAACATTTCACTTATTTTGCATAATAGTATCTTTCTTGTTCAGTACTTTCAGTTTGTCAGGTGTTGTTCTATTTTGGCGGTGTAATCCTCCCAATTGACCTTCCTGTAGTTTGTGTAGGTGTGGCGTGGTTGTACGAGTCTGAATTTTTTGTGTTGTATTGTACGATTATTGGGAGATGATCAGAGTTGAGTGTGTTCCAGGTTATTCTGTTGGTGGCTGTAGAGATGTCTGGAGATGTTTGATGGGATGCATGTAGGTGTGTCGAGGTTGAGGATGGTGTGGGATGAGTTGGGAATGGTATTGGATATGAGAGAGCCTCTGTGGTCATCTGTTGCGGAATCCCAGTGTGAAAAGTGGGCATTTATGTCTCCTATGATGATTGTGTTGTGTATTGTAGTGAGGTGTGTGAAATATTTTGTTATGTCAGTGTCTTCGGTTTGGTGGTCTGGTTGGGTAGAATGTATATATTTGCTATGTGAATTGATTTGTATTGTGTTCTGTATACTTTTAATTATTTCACTTATTTGTAGTTCCGTTTTCTGATGTTGATGTTTGGGGGGATTCCTTGTGGAGTGAAGGGGGTGTTGTTGTGTATGTATGTGATTAGGCCTCCGCCAAGTCTGACTGGTAGAAGTGGTGTGTAGTTGGTGTTTTGTGGTGTGGGGAATGTTTGGTTTCTTGTATCGTGATTATATCTATTTTTTTGTTTGCCAGTTCAAGTTCAGGTTGTTTCTTTTGGATGCAGTTTGTTTATTTGTAGTATGTTTAGTTTGTGGCTGTCCTGTTTGTTTGGGCTGCACTTGTTTTAGGTTGTGGTGTGTTTGCGATAGTATGTTGGGTGTTTGTTATGGGGGGGGTCGAGTGTAGTGTGCAGGTCCAGGTGTTTATGTACTGTGAAATCCTTAGGTTTGTACACATTTTGGGAACCCCATGTTTAGTGTTTGAATTGCACAGGAAAGATTGCTCTGTTAGTGATGCGCCCGTCACACAGCCCGGGTCCCGGTTTTGACTCCACATCACCAGAGAGGGTCAGTCAGAGCCTAACATCGCCACCAGGCTGGGGCATTGGGATGGACAGCCGAAAAAGGCGGTATTGGGCTCCCCAGAAGGGGAGAGTTTTGGTGTTGCAATTTGCAGGACCAAACGGGCATAATGAATTATTATAAAGATTATAATTGTTATTTCATTTTCAGTTTGATGAACATTCAAAAATAATTTTTTTCTACAAGCTGAAATTGAAAATTAAAAAATGGATATGAAGCAAATAATTCTTCTTTTCCTATTAGTTGGATTCTCCTCTACAAGGAAACATCATCTGCAAATTAATGTAAGTAAAGTTTTGTTTATATATGTAGTGGTGTTTAAAAAATAATTTGTTTTGTGTTAGAATTGGTTTCAAAACAATAACATTTTTAGTGAAATAATAGCTTTAAAATCGTAATTTTATTTGAATAGAGAACGGTAATTAATGCAACATAGCTGATCATTTTAATTCAAATTATGAGATTGAAGAAATGAATAGTATATAGTTATGGAAAAGAGTTAACAATAGAAGCTGCTCATTTGGAGATGCTAAATATTTGCAATAAAAGTTGGTAGTTTTTAATACAGAATTTAATTCTGACATTTTTCCAAATTTCTGAAAAAAAACAGCTTTTAATGCGTGTTATTTACTCGTTCTTGGTAACATACAAGTTAATCTACAATATATGTCAAATTGAAACAAGTCTGTTAATAATATTGTTTCTTCAATTATATTTTATATAAACTGTAATTAGTTTGTTATTAATTAAATTGTTTGTTTAATTATATTTGAAATAGTTTTTTGTTGGTTTATTTTGTTAATCAAATTTTTTCTTCAATTCCATTTTAGTTTGTTTGTTTTTATAAAAAACTTTCCACAGGGTGATAGTCGAAAGTATTTTCCGATCAGCACGTTTGGTTTCTACCGAAGTGGGCATCTCCAAGTTGATGTGACAAAGTTTCGTCTTTCAACTGGAGTAAATACTCAGGTACGAACTTTTTGCTTTCATAATCTTTTCTACAAATATATATATTAATAATTTTAATTTGATAAAAAATTCTATAAATCTGAAGCTAAAATTTGGAATGTTTTGCTGGGAACAATTATTACAAAGTAATGAATATTTATAATCAATATTCAATACATTGATTTGGAAAATAATCCTTCATTGTGTACTAAAAATTTCGTAGGGTTTCAGGTTTAGTTCAATATTAGGTCTACATATGCTCAAAATTAATTGATTGGGGTATCCATCCTACGGACACCCTATTACAATCGACATGCCTGGGTCAGTCCGTCGGCGTCTTGCATTCACAATTTAGGTGAATGCAAATGTTGAAGTTTTTTATTTTTGATTTCACAGTTTTTTTTTGTTGAACAAAGTTTATAAATAATGAACTTATTAATAACTTTGCTTCAAATAAAAAATCTATATATTATATTTTCTTTAAAAAATGACGTTTTATAGCTCAAATGAACTTTTATTTTATTTTACATTTTTTTTATAATTTCAATTAATCTGTAATCTATGTATGTGTTTAAGAAATCAGGTGACATTGTTTTGAAAAACTTCAAGTTGTATTTTAGATACAAAGTCATACTTTTCAATTTTTTCCAATAAATTTGATCTGAGGATGCAACGCAATACATGCTCACAGAGTGCTTATAAATAAAAAAGTGGTATTTGGGTATCAAAGAATCTTGCCGAATGATTAAAAGGGTAAACAGAAGAAAAACAATCTAAACTATAGTAAATTAAGGATTCCTGGGCAGTAATATATCACCAGATGCCCAGACAACCTAAGAGGGTGGTTTAACCAAGATAAAAACTTTTTATTTGTGAACCTATCTTACCCAGATTTTTGACACGTGTGTGCAATGTAAAAAACGAAACATGCGTTTTTTTCACCATTTGACCTTTTTTCTTTATTAAAGCTACCAATTTTTCCAGCGAGCACCATTTGCTTATTTTTTATACATCGTTGTAATCTTGAAAACATTGGAAACAGATGTAGAGAATGTTTTTTTTTTAGTTTTTTTGTTTGTTATAATCAAAAATAAAAAATCATTATGATACCTAACAATATTCTTCAATATTCATGAGCCTCTAACCAAATAACTAAACCAAAACGTTCTTTACATTTCAGGATTCCAAAGATATATTTTTTTATTCTACAATAGAAAATAAGCAAATGGTGCTCGCTGGAATAAGTAATTTACTTCAAAAAATGAAATAACTGAAAAATCCATTTCAAAATTTTATGTTATCATGCGTTATTATTATTATTATTATTAGTCTACTCCCATATTTTATTCTGTCTTGTGAAGTGCTCTCCATTATTTTCCTCTTATCCTTTTTAAATTGTGTCTTCTGAAAGGCCGCCCATAATTAATTTCATTTCTAAATTATAATTAAAATTATTTTATTTTGAGATTTTTTTTCAAATTCTTTTACTTCCACTATAAAATACACACTTTAATCTAGCAAAAAAGCCAAAAAATACATATTTACAGTATTTTAGGTGAAATCATCTCTTTAAAGCTGTAAGCACCATAGTTGGAAAGGTTCTTTACTTTAAAAATCTATGATACAGTTTCCATCTATGAGTTTTTAACTTTAAAGCTATAAAGTTTTGTCTGGGTGTTTGGTAATACATTTATATCCGGTAACCAGTACTTTACTACTCCAAACGAACTCACAAAGGGGATAGGTACAAGGAGAGAAGTAACTTTTATTCTATCAGAGCAATTGATATTTTTTCATTTCATTTTGACATCTTTTCTTTTCAGCCAATTGGATTCAGCTTAGAAAAAATGGCCAATAGATTCACAGAACAACATCCAGATGAATGTTTGTTGAACCATCTTCAAAAAGATGACTCAATGGTTCAACATGTTTTCTTTCTTTTCGACATTACTAACCAATTGTAAGTCATTTACTTCCTAAATGCTGACAGTTTCATATAAATGTGTACCAGATAAGAAATTTAATGATACATATGTACAAAATGTGTTGAAGTTTATATAAAAATTGTTATTCATTCAAATTTCAAAGTGTTAAGTCATGTAGTCGAGTACTTTGCATTATCAAATACTGTTGATTTTAATGTTAAAGTGCTCATAGTAAGTTTACAGTATGGTAAAGAACTGTAAAACAAGATTGCATTTAATGTTAAAGTGTTCAAATGATTTTTCCCTAGAGTAAGTTTGAAGTGTAGTAGTAAAGAGATGTAAAACAATATTGCATTTAATGTTAAAGTATTCAAATATTTTTTCCTTAGAGTAAGTTTGAAGTGTAGTAAAGAGATGGAGAACATTCACATCTTGAAAGGTCCACAACAGATTGAGGGAATCACCAAAAAAGGATCATTAAAGAAGCTTCAGGATGACTCATTGTTCCACAACAATAAAAACTCCAAACAAAAGGCAAGTGAAGGAAGTTTATTCTCATATTTGTGAGATCTTGAAAAAGCTTGTATAAGTTGGCTTATCTAATGAAATATTTTCAATTTTTGAGTTCACATGTTAAGAGAGCAAATTTTAATGATAAAACCACAAATGTACTTTCCTTTTTTAATTTCCTCAAAATTAAATGAACTTGTGTGTTATATATCTTGTTATTCTTTGTATAGATCCTGGCATTACTAAATTTAATGAAACTTAATCACAAATTTAATTAGGGACAGTGTTACATTACCTTAACTTGAATTATTGCTTGTTGATGTTAACAGTATCTTGTACTAAGAAATACCATACAGGTGACAGTGCACCAACGTCTAGCGTGTTTGAAAAAACAGCGTATTTTTCACATATAAATGATTACCTGTTTCATAAAAGTCCTTATCTCAATAATTATAAGTTTTTTCAAAATATATCACTTGGGAACTTTTAATGTACACATGATAACTGTTAATTTGAAATATAAATATAACCAAAAATAGGTACTATAAAATATAAACAATAGGGACTATAAAATGTTGATAATCAAAAGTTCCTTGAATACTAACAATAATAAGTACCATCAATTATTAAAAATAAGTATCATGAAATATTAACAATAAGTATTATGAAATATTAACAATAAGTACTATGAAATATTATAAACAAGTACCATAAAATATTATCAATAAGTAAGATAAATTATTAACAATGGTGAATACTGTGAAATATTAAAAATAAGTATCATAAAATGTTAACAATCAAAGTACCATAAAAAATTAACAATAATAAGTACCATCAAATGTTATCAATGATAATTACCATCAAATGTTAACAATAATAATTACCATCAAATGTTAACAATAATAAGTTCCATAAGATATTGACAATAATATGTACCATAAAATGTTAACAATAATAAGTACCATAAGATATTGACAATAATATGTACCATAAAATGTTTAAAAAAGGTACCATCAAATGTTAACAATAATAAGTACCATGAAGATTGATCGATGTTTTTTTGTTTGAAGAATCACAAAAATCTTTTTTAAACAAGTCTTTATTTTAGTAGCTCTTATTAACAGAGTAGTACATGGACATGGAGGGTGGCATTCGGGACATACAATAAGAGCTGTTTGATCTGCAATAATGGGTTAATATTGCCACAAGTAATTTTGAAAAACTTTTTTTTATAATGTTTTCCACAACAGTGACTCCTTGTGACTAAGTTTATTTTTTTCAGAGAGCTTTATCAGAGGTTGAAAGGTTGCATCAAAGTTTGTTTAAACGATCACCTTCTTCATTGAATGACAACATTGATGCTACATCGACTGGTGCAAGTACAGGTATGTCTTAACTGCTAATTAATGAAATAGATAAATATTATAAAGCAATTTTAATATGTTATGTTCAATGGACATTTTCTTCTATCTCTTGATGCTTAGAATTTTCATATTTTTAAATTGCCTTTGATGTATGGTTGGTGTTATTTCTTGAAAATAAAATTAATGCCTACGAACTAGTATTTAAAAAATTTATGAATCGTCTAATTTTGGTCTTAATTTTCTTAAACTTTTTGGCTTTTCAGAATTTAGTGTAAGATAATTTATTTAATAAGCAATATTTTAATGGTGAAGGAATACTCTAATGTATGAAATAAAATTTTGCATCAATTTGATTTATTTTTTTCAGTTTCATCAGAGAGGTTCACAAATTATGTCTTCAATGCCCCTAACATGACGTGCAATAGAACAATTCCAATGTCTCTTAAGGACCAGTTTTACAATTTTTCATTTGTGATATTTGTCGCCAATCAACAAGAGGAAGGACTTTACAGTTTGAATTTTCATAATTGTTACAACTATGGAATTAACAAATCAAAAATTGACATGGAACTAAATGTTATCGAGGTTAATCCAGATGACAATTATTTATCAGCTGGAGATATGCCTTTACCAGCACTTTATTTCATGATGTCACTTCTGTTCTTTTTGTCGGCTTGCTTTTGGTTCTTTTTGTTGAAGAAAAGTAAAGATCCTGTCTTCAAAATTCATTATTTAATGGGTTTGGTTGTGATCATCAAAGCTTTCAGTTTGTTGTTCCATGGAAACAATTATCACTTCATACAAACAGAAGGAGTGCATATGGAAGCCTGGGCTGTGATGTATTACATAATGCATTTGCTCAAAGGTGCATTACTGTTCACTGTTCTTGCATTGATTGGGTCAGGTTGGGCTTTTATTAAACATGTTTTGTCTAGCAAAGAAAAGAAAATCTTCATCATGGTAATACCTTTACAAATCATTGCTAATGTTGCCACCATAATAATTGAGGAGACGGAAGAATCGAATGCGGAACATGAGACTTGGGTGCAGATGTTATATCTGATTGATTTCTTATGCTGTGTTGCTATTCTTCTACCTGTTGTTTGGTCCATAAGGCATCTTCAAGAGGCTTCGCAAACTGATGGGAAAGCAGCCATGAATTTGAGGAAGCTGAAATTATTCCGACATTTCTACATCATGATTGTCTGCTACATCTATTTCACTCGTATTATCGTGTCACTTTTGAGAATTACCGTTCCTTACCAATATGAATGGCTGTATGACATGTTCAACGAAATGGCCACCTACGTCTTCTTCGTCATGACGGGCTACAAGTTCCGACCTGCCAACAACAACCCTTACTTCTTGGTAGACACAGACGACGAAGAGGAAATGGACGAGGTGATCACAACAACCGGCCTCACCGAAGGAGTGACTCGACTCAACAAGAACAGAAAGTTCCCCGCGCGGGAACAGCTGCAGGTGGAAGTCTACGAGGATGATGATGAGGTCAATCTGCTTTCGAATGAAGAAATCAAAGAGTCGTCTCATGCTTATGATTAAACATTTCAGCATAATTACTTAACCATTGTGTCGAAAACATTCAGACATTGGACGTGATGAACGCCAATTGTGTATCTGTTTATGTTATCTCAAGCTTAATGATATCCAGACTTAATGTTTCTATGTTGACATATCACATGTATTTATATTTCCTTCAGTCCAACTGCTATGATCTGTGTATGTTGCCATTGAAACGTTCCTGTAATTACTAGATACAATTAATATTTCCTTCTACTTTTATTTAATAATAAATTAAAATTAATTCCTGTAGTAACACTAACAGTTTTATCTTTATCTTATAATTTAGTAGGTTCGTATGTTTTTAGAAATATAACCAAAATTTTTACTTACAATTATTATTTTTTGTTATTTTGCATTATATTTAGTTATTTTATTATCAACTTGTTTGATGTTAAGAGTAAAAGTTTTTTGATTAGTTTTTATATAGAAATAATTTTTAACTTGGTACTTAGCCAACCTATTATTTCGGATATATTCCTGCTATTTCGGCTTGTTTTTATATTCAAAAATGTATATACAAATCTGTTCATACTTTAAACTCTGTTTTCATTCACCTTGAAAAAAATTTCCAATTAAGATGTGGTAATTTCTTATTTCATAATCTGTCCTTAATTCGAATAATGGTGGAATTAGTGCTATGTTTTTGTCTTGAAATATATACTAGGTTTTGTAAACTTGAAGGTTGTATATAAAATGGTTCTCTCTAATGTATGGCAACAGATTTTGATGATTTATTTTAGTTTACTATCCAAAAAATCCATGTAAATATTTAACAATCTATTTATGATGCCAAATATATAATACCTTTATGTAACCCAAGATGTTAACGAAATTAGAACAAATTCCGAATTTATTTGTCCTGACCAACAATTTATTGATGCGTTTTGATGATTTTGTAATAAATATGATTTTTTATTTTTTATTTTGAAAAACAAACCCACAATTTTTCAGGAACATTGATATTATGTGTCTCCTATACTCATGATTTATAATATGGTTAATTAATCTCAGTAGCTAATGTACTTTATAATAGCTTATATTATAATAATAAAAAAATGTGATTAGTTAGTGGTAAGAAGAGGACACCATAAAGGAATAATATTAATGATAAGGTATGATGAAAATTCTTAAGATCTGCACAAATGCTATCCTACCAGTTCATACATTTTCCCGACTTGATTCTGCAAATATTTTCACAATCTTATAATTTCATTGTTAGTGCCACGCCTGCCAAATATCGGTGAAGTCACTTCAACTTTGAGGGATTTTTTTTATTTTATCTGAGAAGGAAAGATTAAACCAAGATCAGTTTTTGGTGGCTGGCAAATAACCAAAAATATATTGTTCGAGTTAAGAAAAAAATTGAATGCAATAAAATATTATGAAGAATTATATAAAGTCTTGTATGTTCTTACCACATGTGGTTCAATAACCATTGTACATATATAAATATATATCTAGAGAAAAATATATACTTCATAAAATCTCACATGTTTGTGTATGTATACATTTTATGCATCTAGTTTATTCATTTAGTATCTTGTTCAATGTATTTATATACATAGGAGAATTTCTCCTTTCAAGCATCAATTTTGTCTAATATGGTTCAAGAGAAGATTTTTCAACAGTAAGGAACTGAATGCCAATGGAGTGCAGCGCCTGGCATAGACCTGTTTATTTATATATTCATTCTTTCAACAATGAAAGTAAATTAAATTGATTATTTTTTAAACAAATGTTAAATATGAAAAGTACTATATAGATACAGTAAAAGTCTGAGAAATAGTGACTTGTGAAATCAACAAAATCGGTTTTTATCCTCAAACTATTACTTGAGGAGTTTGACTTTGCCGTGTGCCATAAGTTACAATTTTCTATTGTGTCCTCGCTTAACCAAAGTTTTAGGGAAATTTCATCCAAATCCTATTTTTTTTAAATGCACAACTTTGATTACATCTTCTGAAATCTTGAATTTTAAATATCTTGAAAGATGGAAGGTCCTTGTAGAAGCTAACTTTTTGAAGGCTATTTGGTTGAACAATGAATATAACAGCTCTAAAGAATTTTGCCTCGTTATACATAGAAGACTATTATATCATTATGGTGTTTTTAGTATAGCTTAGAATGTTTGATATACTGAAGAAATATATATTGTTTTTAATTAGAACTTTGTTATATTTATCATTCTATTTAATTATAAAATTTATGAGACTTGCTAAATTTTTCTCTCTTGTCATTGGCACCTGTGTGTCAAATTTGCTGGACATTTTTGTTTGAAATGTTACAAAAACGCTGCCAAATAATATAACTAATAATAAAAAAACTAACCTAATCAGTCATTCATAAACATGAAAAACATTTGAAGCAAAGTTAATTGAAATCTTAAATTGTTTATTAGCAATATATTCTAGTGATGGTTTGATTAGTTATTTATGACCAAACTTGAGTGTTTTTCATTTGTTAGTTGTTTGATTTTTCTTGAAAATGTTTACAACAGTTGTGAAATATGCCAAAACATATTAACCCATAAAAAGCTTTGAATACATTTAATTTATTTTTTTAATTGACTAGAAAATGCTGTTAAGAAATGTGGGCCTGAAGGCAGTGATGATGGAATGACATCTAATCTGTTTTTATGTTGACAATAGAGCATTTAAGATCATTCTCTTTATAAAACAACTGTTTGCCTTAGTTGACCAATATATAGGAAATAAAGGGCTATTATGTACTACACAGATTATAATTTTTTTAACAATGAATATATGGTCATCAATTTTAATAAAATAATTTATAAAGAAAATATTTGTTTGTTTTTTATTGAATAAATTTAAAATTTGTCTTAATTTATTGAGAAAAGTGAAACATTGTGGAAAATTTTAGATTTTGTCGCAAATGTGTCTGAAAAATTATATATTTAACTTTGAGAAAGATTTTGTGACAAAAATTTTCTATTTTTAAATTATTGTAATTTGTTTATTTATTTATTTAATTTTACAAAGAATGTGAATATGCCAAGTTTAAGAATTTGATTAACAGTTAACAAAGATTTTATATTATGTGGTGTTGGCGGAATTTATTTTTGAGGGTTCTGGAAGGAGTTCTCAACATTAGGAATACCAGAATGAGTATATTTAATGTGACATAAATTTGCCTTTTGTGCCCTCACTGCAAATTTAGAAGAAATCTTCCTCTAATCATGTTTTTTTATGAAATGTTCAATACTTTACTTAAAGCGTCCTTTATAGAGTTAATTTTAGATATTTAAACACTCTTAAAATTTTATTTTCATAAAAATTATTTCCAGATGTAAATTTTATAAATGGTTAGACTGGTAATGATAGATAAAACTGACTCTTCAATCTTTCTAAAAATCATCACTGACAAAAATTGAATATTTAAATATATTATAAAATATTGTTATGTTGTGTTTTAAGTTCTTTTTCTTTTTTCTAGGTATGTCAAATAAGCACACTTGAATTATTTATGTTTAATCAAATTTGTTGTTCACTGGTGATAAATATTTATGAAGGTATTCTTTGAATGGGAAATGTCTTCCCAAACACATTATAAATAAATTAAAAATGTTAGCACTTTGCTTGAAATATCCAGCCTTCTATATTTGAACATAACTCTTAGAT
>JARUHE010323853.1:0-11269 GCA_031471125.1 Archaeomysis grebnitzkii | reverse complement strand
TACAATTGTTGTATGTATTAACAAAATTGTACTTTTTAAACAAGAATGTATATAATTGAACAAATACTTGAATAAAAGTGATCAGTTTCACTGTTCACCAAACACCTTTGAACTTGTTGAAGCAACAGGTTAAAGTAGCACTTACGCGAACGCGATATCTTGATTCTAAACAGTATATGTTACTCATAATATAAACCTGCTATTTGTTAGAAACGTTTCAGCACAAACGTTAGAATGCTAGAAATACATTATCTAAAAGACGAGCATTTCATCTATGATTTATTGTGTATATGTAAACAAAAATATGTTTGTAAATGAGTAAATATACTGAATTTTTGGCAAAACGACTGTCAAAATATGATTGATTATCTTATTGTGTGTTGTTATTATCGACCTCGTTCCATCTTTGACATAGAAGATCGAGTTTTCACGTCGGAGAATTGAGCCCTCACCTCACCCCACCCCACCCCAGCATGTACGCCAAGCAGGCTAGCAGGCCAGCTGCCCCCACCAGATCTGCTCAGATGGCTCCCCGGGCCAAGTCTGTCCGCACAGACGAGCATGCGGACAGGTGTATGGTGTTGGCAAGGCGAGCAGTTTGGTATAGGGTGTGAGTCAGGACCTATTTTATTAAGCTATTCCATTGTTTGTTCTGAGCTGTCATTCCAACGGTACCCAATAGTTATGTGCAATGCCTGCATATAAAAAGAGTATATACGATACCATTTGTGGCCCCCGATTATCCATGGTTCATTGCCATATAACAAGTTTTAAAGAACGAGAACACAGAAAAAAACTCCTTAGTCCTTCTTAAAAAATTTCGATCCAATACCCAAATACGGAGCTTAAGTGCATTGATCACAGCCAAGACCAACATGGTGACGCTGTTGATCTTGAGCTGGATCCTCCATCACTGCCTGTCGACTTCCCAGATAAAAATATGTCAGTAAGTTTAATTCTGTCGCCTCGCCCTCGAAATAATGAAAATGGTTCGATGTTCAAATCCAAAACACCTAAAAGTCCTGGATTTTAGTTTTAATCCACGAGACTTCCATTCCAAAGGGCAATGCTTCCCATCAGCCTCACAGTTGACTTGTATCGAGGATGAATAAGGTTTCCCCGAGAAATAGTCCTGCTTTGTTTCGGCCTCATACCAACAAGGTGACGTACAGTGTGCATGGTTTCCCCTCTGAAAGCGTCCTATCTCAACGTTTACATTGCCTCAAAACAACGATTGACATAAATCACAAACGCAATCTTGCAGGCACTGTCATGCAATTTTTTTTATAGACCGTAATTCTGTAAGCTTTTCTATCGAGTATTGACTAGAACATGGCCGATCTCCTACATCACACCAACTGCTTTGGAATAACTGGTCCACCCACGTGATTCTGCATATCCAATGTCTCCGAGTGCTCGTTAAGTGCTGGAGAAAATGGTTGTTTTCTTTCATCCCTGGTGCCCGACCCATAGAGACCGACATATGACTCATAAGCAACATTTAGGTCGCCTAAAACAACCAGAACATCTCGTAATAGAAACCTCTTCATCACCAAGACACTTTGAGCAGATAATTTCTCCTCATCTAACAATTCCGCATCATTGGTTGGTGAATATACACTTCGAAGATATATTTTTTTAAATAAATAAATTTTATATGAATTATTTGGGTGTTCTACTTTAAAAAAATAAAAGTCTGATTATTGAAAATATTAGTTTGGCTTTTCATATGTGCGTTTAATATACCTGGCATACTATAATGTATGTAATCTCTAGACAAACTATTGATTTAGTGAGTTATAACAAAACATATTTCGAACTTTAGTTAAACTGTGTCAGATGAAAAACCTTTGCATATCAACATAACTTACATAGTTATATATTTTAACTTCGAGTAGGTAAAAAATTCTCCTAAATTTAAACCAAATTTGATGCAAAAATGTTTATTTCATTTTATTTTTAGAATATGTTTGGGAGCAGTGAAAGCGGATTAAAAGCATTTATAAACGTCACAGTTTGTATAAAATAGTTTTACATTCTTTTTCATGATCTCCATTTTTTGTATGACTGCCCGTTTCATGTTTTTATTTAATCTGATCGTGAAGTATGTTTCTTATGGAAAACACACACATACGCAGACACGCACATACAAATACTCACACATCAACAAATCAACATATCAACATATCAACATATTAACATATCAACCTGTCAACCTATCAATCTATCAAAATATCAACATGTCAATATACAAACATACATTTCAACATACAAACATGCATATCAACATTCAAACATTACATAAATGTATACATTCATTTGTGTGTTAGCTACGTTAAATACAAATCCATCCATTCCGAACATCATTACCATGTACGAGAGATTTAAAGTTTCTTAACAACAATAGTTATTAAAGCTAAATCAGATATCATTAATGATCCAGGCTTGTGTTGGAAAAATAATCCAAATAAAACAGGTAACAAAATTTGATAAAGGCTAAGAAATTAATATTTAAAAATTTTACAAAACAAAAATTTATATTACAATTTAAAGTATAAAATTCAACATTTGGTAAATCTTAAAAATATTAATCCGGTCACACTTAAAACTTTAAAGTTACAGATTAATTCAGTTCAAAAGTTTAGAATTTATACTGTTTAAAAATATAAACTGATGAAACAAAAAAGTTACGTAATTAAAAAGATTTAAAATAGATAGACTTTATTTTCCCATAAAGAATATAATGAACATATTTTCATGAAAAATAAATAAAGTTTGCCAAAAATATTGAATGAAAATTTTCTTTCTTCAACTTTTTACAAAGGAGACAATTTCACCTCCGACCTTCTCACAACGACGCTGAGATTGTCCTAATTTACTGAGGTGGGCAAATTTTTTATTGATTCAACGACAAACTGGGAAGATGAAATTTTTTCCTACCTTCAAACTTTTTTAAACATTATGATTATTTTATAACAGTTACGTAACGCCCTTAGTTTGTAAAAATTGTTTTGCTATGTTAATATTTTTACTTATTTTGATGCTATAATTTAAATTTTTGTTTTATTTTATTTATTTTTATTTATTTATTTTTATTATTATTTATTTTTATTTATTTTTATTATTATTTATTTTTATTTATTTTTATTTACTTATTTTGATGCTATAATTTAAATTTTTGTTTTATTATCTTGCGTAACTGTTATTTTGTATAATTCATTATCAACATCGAATTTAACTCAAATATGTAGAATATTTGGTGTCAACTTTATTTTTTATTTGTTGATATTTATTTACTTATACCACAAAAAACAGCTTCAATGAAATGTTTCCTGATCACCATGGTGCATGTTTATAACATTCATTTTATGTCTTAATATTTGTTGTTTCTTGTTAGTTTTGGTATTTATGTTTTTTTCTGTTGTTTTTCTTTCTCAAATATAAATTATTTTCACTAACACTAGCGAAAAGCTCACAATAACAACCTCTCACGGAATACACTGACACGTATAGACAGCTATCACTTTATTATGGTAAACACTTAAATCATTGACTACCTAGCGCAGAAGAAGCTCAAATTTTAAGAGGTTATAGATGATAATTTTCATGTCAGTGATAGCCGTCGATAAATGTAGGTATATGGCGCTGGAGTTTGTTCTTTCTATAATATCGCCAGAATGTATTTGCATCCGAAAAAGAAAGAGAACGAAGGTAAAATATAAATACGGAAGCTAAAAGAGGTATGTAACATTAACATTCAAAATAAATGCTGCCACACATTACAAAATTTATATTGGAAACGGATTATGGGTATTTTTTATATTGCTATACAATGATATAATTTGTATATGTGTCAATTATCATTGTTTTGCGCATTAAGTTACAACTAAAATTCTTTATGAACGAAAATATGTTATCTTATTGAGTAAGGAAATCACTTTTCTTGTATTTCTCACTTAGAAGAAGTCTACGGAGTTTGTAATAAATGTTCGAGGTTATATAAAATATTCAAAACTCTTATAATTTGTGGTAAATACAAAAATATTGTAATGGTACTTTGAGGATAATATTGAGGATTATATTAAGTTTGTGTTTCTACGACCTTTAAATCTATAATCAATATTTCATAAATGGCTTTCATTTGTTTTATATATTTGTTACTCATTCGCGTTCAATTAATTTAAATAATTTGGATAATAGTTTCCTAAATTAAACAGGAAAGTAAATTTATAAACATAGAAGGGTGTGGCCAATGATTTTAATTATATACTATTGTTGTGATAAAAGAAATTAAACTTGTTTCTTGTTTTATGCGAACTATTTTGTTTCTTTATTGAACAGTATGAAGCAATTTTTGAAGTCAGTACAGAGGTCATATTTTTAAACTATTGCTGAAAAAATTGATAATGTTAAGTTTTAAATTAACTGATAAAGTTAATTCATTTGCAATATATTATTAATAATGGCTGTCATGACGGTTTATCATTGCTTGAAAATGAAACATTTTACTGCTTACGTTAGTGTTAATGTGTTTTATAATTTGTTTGCACTGCTATTCATAATAATTTTATTGAACATGATAACATTCTAGCAAACAGGCGAGTGTTATTATTGTCAAAACTCTCGTTTTCCCAGTTTGCAGAAAGCAGACCAGTATCTTATATTAAATTAAAATGGTTCCTTATTTTTGGGGCATCATCTTTCCAACATCTATAAAAGAACATTACTTGAAATTAACATTATATGAAGAATAAAAATACAATTTGTATTGAGCGTAAATTTACAGTTATTTTACTTAACATTTAAGCCACTGCTAAGATATTCTTTAAAACAGAAAATTATAAATTTAAATCTATAAATACGTTTGTTATAAGTTTACAGAGAAAAAAGCTTAGAATTACACAAGGAAAGTTAATGATTAATGAAACAATGTAAACAAACAATATTAAGTTTCACCAAACTTTTGTTGACGCACATTAGATTACAACCCCTACCATAATTATGAATACATTGGTCTTCGTCTTATATATACTGTATATAGAACGTTTTCATTCAAAAACATCTCAAGTTTTCTTTAAAGGTTTTCTAAGTTCTTATTGTAGTTTTAAAATTGTGTTATTTATAGTTTAAGTTATTCTATTTAGTTTCATGCTTGAAGGTTTTCCTTTATAACTTTATTTTAAAAGGTTTTCATTTACGTATACAAATCTTTTTATTATTACAAATGTATTTAAGTAATTACATTCTATAGTTACGTACATCAGTGCTGCTGACCAAATGACTGAGCCAACTTATAAATTATATATATTGATCTCTATAACTCATTAAATACATCCACATATCTTAGGTTTTATTCAGTTAACATATTCATTTGTGTCCTATTTTACCCTACAATTGCCAGAAACAGGGGTATTTCTGCAGTAAAAACTGCAAGATGTATCGTTCATAAGAAGCTCAAAACTAAAAAATGACACTATCATTCATGACCTTCACATTAAATAAAAAAAACTTCAAGAAGATTGCTTTTATTTACAAATATTATTCTTTACTAGTAACTAGTCCTAAAATTTATTAATAGGAAGTTTTCTTGATCCATAATTCAATTTAGTTTTCAAATTTATGTAAGCCTTCAGAAATAAAAACAGTTTTAGCCAATGTTTTTAAACCTATTAAAGGTTTTAAAATAAGTATGGTTTCAACTTATTGATTATGGTAGCTTATATCGTACGACTCATTCAATTTAAAAAAAATGTTGCTTAAATTATCCACCGTTTGAATAAATATACAACTTAGATATATAAATTCTAGAGAAAATAATTTCGCTACATACCCAGCAACACATTTGTTACTTGTTTGAATGAATGTTAGCTCAAAAAAACCAGGCAATCGATATATAAAGAATTTTGCCATATGTAAATAGATAAATAATTTTTTATTGAAAATAGCTTGGACACATCCATAAAGCCAGTCGGTTTAAAAGAAGCGTTCGAAAGGACGACTTCTTCTGCAGCTAAAGCTTTCAACCTTGCCCTGTGTCTCACACACTCTTTTCGTAAACATTTGTGTTGAAAATATTATCTTGCCCTATCTTTCTTCTTCTTCACACACCTCTATTTTCATTATCCTTTTCCTAAATATTATTCATCCTTCTCATTACATGACCATGCCAGTTCAATCTATGTTCTTGTATCTTCTTTTGAAGAAAAGATCCAATGTTAACAATGCAGTGGTGGCAAAAAAGATGTGTGGACCTAAAGAGTCATTGCCTGGAGGATATTTATCTGATAAAATATATTTGCTAAATTTGCAGACCGATTAGGTCAAGAAATATAGAATATATTGAGTCAAGTTGATGCTTACAAATGTTGGTATTTTTCATTGTATTTTTCCTATCAATTGAAATCACTTTCATGAAAATATTCTTCTTCTATTTACAACTTGATGGCACCTGTTTCATTTCCAAACTCGATAACTTTGTCACCTTAAACTTAAAAATCATCTTCATTTAAATTGTTTAGGTTAGCTTTGGTTACTTGCTATGCTTACCCTCAAAATTATGAGTGCTCCTTAAAATGACAAACCATCATCTTCAATATTGTAACATGTTGAATTGTTTTCCTTCTTTCTTCTTCTTCTAATTGATCTGATTTTAGCGTAAGTTGAAGAATGGAAGGTTCTTAAAATATCAGGTCTTGAAAGGAATGTTTCCTTAACTGCTACAGTCAGTGTTGATAGACGGTTAACTGTTTCTGTTCTAGCTTTAAGAATTTTTTTCATTATTTGGCGAGGCATATTAATCTTGACAATTTTATGATGGTACTTCTTCATTGTTTTCATCAAAAACGCTTTTCAAAAACTATTCGTAAACATACTCTTCGACCTTTGGCATAAGATCGTTTTGGGCCGTGGTTTATGTTAGTTATTTCTCCTGGGTGAGATCGTGCATTATTGGAGGATACCCAACCGTTCGACTGACAAGCAATGCAGTGAAGGCAATGAAGGCAATCGAGGTTAGGAAGCCTCTTTACAAATACGCCGTTTTTTAATTTGATGCATCGAGTGCTTCACAAGATTTCTTAGTCCTCGTAATTTCTTCGTAAGACAAGTAATCTTGGTTATCCTCTGGAATTGTGAATTTTATCATTTTGATTCAATAATTAAAACTCACTAATTTATGTAACATTAGTATCACATATCTAACATTAAATTTGAAAAACGTAGTAAGTCTAGTCTATACAACTTTTTTGCATAAGAGTGAAGCAAACTTTAAAAAAGACCCATTTATTTATTTCCACCTTAAATTAATGTGACATGAGAAATACTTTTCTGCGTACCTATTCAATGAAATATAACTACATTATTCCTATTTTAAATGGTGTGTGAAAATGATATAAAAGTTGGGTTAGTGACTTAAAAATAAACAAAACATCTTATTCCATCTTAGTACCCCTTTTATGATTCCCCGTGGATAAGGATCTGTCATTAATAACTTTTTTTTGGTATAATAGTTAGACATCAAAGATATATACAATCCAATTGTCAAACATCAACCCTATATTGAACTTTCTTGAAACAAAAATAAAGTCTCGTCACTGGCATACTTACTCGTATATTCTAACATTTTTTGTTCTACACTATACCGTTGTAGATATACTAACAGACTTGTCAGTGGTTCTATGAGCCTTAGTTGTACATCTTCATTTAAACTAAACTATTTAACAAATCAATATCACTCTCTTTAGTACTGCAATTGTGAAAAAAACATCTATAGGTAATTTACTCTGTCGATATTTATTTCTAAATCCTTTTTGATAACACATTTTTGTCAATTGTGACGTGACTAAGTAAACATCATTGAAATGAATGACAAATTTTTATGTTTATGTTTATAAGGACTATATGATTTTAGAAGCTGCTCAAAAAGTTTTAGAACTCTGTCCTTTTTTCAAGTGCATTAACTATATCATACAAAATGTTATGTTTTATGATTTATGTTAGAATTTACATTTGTTTAAACATAGATTACAGATTTTAACCTATGACTTAACCTGAATCACCATTTGAATAGGCAAAAATTATACATCTCATAACAATAAAACATATCGAGTTTTGTAATGACAAATATGGAAGCATATAGATTAGTTAGTTAATTAGTTACGAACAAAAATTAAACTAAAAATAATTACAGACTTTTGCAAAAATATGTAAAAATGTGTTATGAACATCAGCCGCCTGATGATACGTGTGCACATATAATTCAAATATTGTCAGTCCGACATTTTTTGATGAATATGAAATGAACCTCCAACATAAAATGTATTTTATGTTGTTGTGGCGTATCTGTATATTAACATAATAAATTGGATTTTTTGGTCGTTACAAACATTTTTCATTATTGCAACATAAACATCATTGTCATTGTTTTAGCTTTTCATAATAATTACTAAGAAAAACAATTTTGCACCACATTGTAATTTTTAAAAGTCTTTTTTCGTTATAACTTTGGTTGTATCAATTATATTATAATATTATTTTCATTAGCTTAAACATTTTAATGCAATACTTATTCATTAGAAATTTCTTATATGTTGGTTTTTTTAAACTATAGGTCGGCCCAATATCAATAAATTTTATTTTGTTGTTAGTATTTATTTTAATTTTTTTTATTGTTTTATATTTTTGTTATTTTTTTTTATTTTCCTATTTTATTTTATTTTATTATCAGTAACTGTTCATTGTGAATTTTTTACTAAATTTTTCTGAACTTGATTAAATATTCAACCTTGAATGTTTCTCAAACTAACGTACTTATATGTAAAGGATAATAGTAATAAAAATATTAAAGATAATACTAACAACAATAATAACAATATTAAATATAACACTAACAACATTAATAATAATAATAAAAAATAAACGATAATAATATTAACATTACTATTAATAATAACAAGATTAATAATAATAATACTAACAACAATAACAAAAAAAATGATAGTGTAAACAAAAATGACAAAAGAAAATATTAAAAACAATAATAATAAGAAGAAAAAGTGATATAATTTTTTCCCGTTTACTTGTTTGATCCAAACCCTAAATGCTGAGAACGTGTTTATAAAATGAAAGTTCTTTTAATTACATCGTAAAGTAATAATTGTGGTGTCAGCAAGGCTCAACTAATGAATAAATGCGGTAAAATGATCCTTCTTAATTCTTAAAGATTTATTCGTTTTTCCTCTCTGTTAAATTCTCGTATTTTCTAATAAATCATTTTGAAAGTCAAGCCGATAACAAAAAATTTTTGTATTTCTTAATTGCTTTGTTTGGATAATGTAACTATTTTATACAGTGGAAAATTGAACATCACATTTGCAAATAAATTGTTTTTATAAGTTTGTGTTAGTATAGTTTTAGCGATTTTTAACTCAAGGTATTAATAACTGGTTGTACCGATACACTTAAAGTTTCTGTAGAAAAATCTAATTATTCGCTTAGCTTAATTAGTTTAAATTTATATGTTAACTGTGTTACTCACTAAACTTTAGTTTTTTAGTTTACTATAAAATAAAACTTCTCAATACGATGTATAAATAACTTGCTGGTTATAGTTACATTGGCATGAACATTAACAATTAAATCATACATATTTACAGTTGATAAAATAATCAAAAAATAAAACAGCGAAGGAATTTTAACGTTTTCTTATCTTATTTTTAACAATTTTGATTAAGAAAGTGAAAAAATCAACATGACTTGTATATGATCTAGTTTGTAAGAGGTTTATTGAATTGATATATTAAAATTTGTATCATCATTAAATTAACTAACTTATATTAACAGTGCACCATTTTTTGTTGATTCAATCTACTTTCTTGTGATATAATTAAGCTCGTACCACATTAATACAAATTGATATCATTTTGATTAAATATACTTTCTTATGATTTAATTAAACTCCTAACACATTAATATAAGGTGTTATCATTTTGATTCAATCTACTTTCTTGTGATTTAATTAAACTCGTATCACATTAATACAAGGTGATATCATTTTGATTGAATCAACAAAAAGTTGTGCACTGTTATAAAAGGTTAGTCAATTAGATGACGTCAAGTGTTTTCAGTGTACCGTAAAGGACATATTTAATATAAATTTAGGTCATAATTATACTTACAATAAAGTTTATTTTCAATACAAACTTCAATGTATTTTTCTCCTTATGATAACAATCTGGCCTGCGTTAATAGGTTAATATAATTTTATAATATTTGCAGCTTTTATAAAAAGGGTCTAATCGAACTTAACCAATCTCTGGCCCGCTTCACACATCGATCTTAATAGTACTACCCACATCAAGTGATGTGTACCCTAAAAATATTCAGCCGCCATATAACGCTTCCTCCAAGCCGGGGTAAGCTTAGCATAAGAGATCTTAAGGGAATACAGCCACGTTCAAATCCCAATGAAATAGCCTTAAAGCAGACTCGAACCGGTTCCATTAAAATTTGCCTTATGCAGCATTAATTTCCAGGCAGCGTTCGTATTCACTCGGCTACCATCTCTCATGTGACTGGATTACTTATAAAAACTTTGAAAGGAATGAAATAAACGACACAAATAAATGTTTTCAATTCTGTGCAGTACATATTATAACTTCAATTAATATTCTAAATCTTGCTATGGTTTATGTTATACTGTTTAATTGCTCTTGTTTATAAAGTCAAAAATAAAATTAAGACACCGTAAAAATTATTAATCATATTATTTTTTCTCAGGGTATGATGTTGAACAGTAAGTGAAACTTGACTAATAGATTACGTAGAGTAATCAACTAGTAATCCACGAACCGGACGGTTCAAATGTCTCGGGATGATTCTTTCAGTAAATTTAAAAAGAATTTCTCTAAAAATTACAAATCAAAAATGGTATTACAAAGTGAGAAAGCATCATTTTAGAAAAAAAATCACATTAGATACTTTGCATGTGTACTTCATTTCCAATCCATTGATGCATAAATAAAAACAATATGAAAAGAAAAGTTTTGTTGAAAATTTTTTCAGAGTTCAAAAATATCAAATCAAAAATTGTGTTACAAAGTGAGAAAACATCATTTTAGAAAAAAATTCACCTTAGGGACTTTTCATGTGTACTTCATTTCCAATCCATTGATGCATAAATAAAAACAAAATAAGAAAAAAAAAATTTTGTTAAAAAAAATTTCTAAGTTAATTTGATCAAAAAATGTAGTTAAAAAGTGATAAAATCAAA
>JARUHE010323842.1:0-11269 GCA_031471125.1 Archaeomysis grebnitzkii | reverse complement strand
TTATTAATATTATTATTGTTGTTATTATTGTTATTAATATTATTATTGTTGTTATTATTGTTATTAATATTATTATTGTTGTTATTATTGTTATTAATATTATTATTATTATTATTATTATTGTTATCATTATTGTTATTATTATTATTGGTATTAATATTATTATTGTTGTTATTATTGCTTTTATTATTATTATTATTATTATTATTGTTATTATTGTTTTTATTGTTATCATTATTTCTACTCTTATTGTTATTGTTAATATTATTATTGTTATTATTATTATTCTTATTATTTCTACTTTTATTGTTATTATTATTATTATTATTGTTAATATTATTAGTATTAACACTCTTATTATTATTATTATTGTTATTATTATTATCACGTTCAAGTTTATTTCGATTTATCGTAGCAGAAAATTACTAATTATATGCATTGTATGAATGTTTGGTTAATTTCGACCTTGTTCGTATATGACATAAAGGTGAGTTTAAAAAATATTTATTTACATCAACACCTTTTAATGTATTTTACGTTTGTTTATTTATTTAAATTAACAATATTGTTTTAAACATTTTATTTGCATTTAAATGTGCAATTTGTGTCAGCTTAAATGAACCTAAAAAGCGGTGGGAGCTTGTAAAGTTTTTTATAGAGTTGAAACACAAATATCGTGCTATGTAGTGTATATATATATATATATATATATATACAAGCAGTACTCTGCCAACATATTTGCATTCCACTTCCCTGAAAGTGACCTCTCGAACTTAGAAATGCCTTGGTGGAACCATTCCCCGTGTTCATCCGAAATAGTTCCTAAACTTTTAGGAAAGAAGTCTAGGTGGGAGTGAAGTAAATGTTACACCCCACGGCCTTATACCCTGACAGCAATTCCTCGACATGAGAAACATCCCTTTTGTTGTTACCCAAAAAGTTCTCACACAAGTTTTGAAATGCTAACCAAGATCGTTTTTTTTCGATTCAGGTGTTCAATAAACGTTGAATCTTGGAAAAGTTGTCTAATTTGGGGACCCTCGAAAACTTCTGCTTTGATTTTAGCCTCACTAAGACGAGGAAATTTATTTTAAAAAATTGTCTTGTCGATTGTTTGATCAATCCGAGTTTGATGGCAAAGGCGCACCCAGAGGATCCTGAGCAATATTTTTGTGACCAGGAGTAAAACTTTCTGTTCCGTACGATGTAATGTTTATCTCGGGATCGGCTGTCCCCTTCACATAGGAAGCAGCAGTATTTTGTGAAGCCTGATTGCAGGCTCGTGAGTAGAGCAACAATTTTTAAGTCAGCACAAACTTTCCAGTTATAATCATGATAACTGATTTTTTCAAAGATTCGGCGGATGTTTTTGTACGTCTCCTTCATATCTATAGAGTATGCAACCGGGACTTATGGAAACTCATTGCCATGGGCTAACAGGATAACTTTCAAGATTGTCTTTGATGAGCCTATAAACAGTCTCCATTTGTCTCGGTCACATGGCATCTTGAGTTCTACCTTTAATTCATTTGTATTAAGGCAGAACACTAAGCCTTTATCTTCCGAAAAAAGTAATTTCTGGGTTGACAGCCTGGTCCTGTAAGAAGATATTTTTCGTCCTTTTCTAAGAGAGATTGCACTGCTAAAGTCGAGATCCAAGAAGCTAAAATTTACTCTTAGTTAACTCCAAATCCCTGATAAGATCATTCAATTATTATTATTATTTATATCAATATTATTCTTTAAATTTATTATTGTACTTTTTACATTCATCATTTATTATTCTTTACAGCTAAAATAATTCTTATTCAAACCTGTGAGCGCGAGGTATTAAGAGCGCCAACCTGGTACAGTAAATCTTCCCCGCTGTTGCTATATATTACAATTATTGTTGATATATATTGTTGCTACATATTTTTGTTATTTGGGGGTGTTTTTTGGGAGGATGAGGGGGGCTGAAAGCTGGAATATTTAGAAAATAAGTGAAAAAACTACTAAAAAAACAAAAAAATCTATCATTTTTATGATTTTTTTCCAATTTAAGGTGGAAAATCGCCCTTTCCTTCGCAAATCTACCTTCTTGTACCTCCAGAGTACAAAAGGAAAGCAAGCAAAAAATAATACTTATCTATTTATGTATTATTTTTTACAGCTAAAATACTTCTTATCAAAAAGTGATAAAAATGGAGGGAGGGGCATACCCCAAAAACGGTGGGTGATGGGAGAAAACGGGGGTCATATTCGGATTCAGGAGGTCATTTTACATAAGAATCAGTATGAATAATGTCAGGGCCGATTTTCATGCAGACCAGTGTAATTAACATTATTAATAATAATAAAGATGGTAATAGCAATAAAACTGATAATAAATAGTAATAAATATAATAATACAATTACTAATAAATAAAAAATCGTAAAAAATAACGGTAATAAAAGTAATAATGTCAGAAATAATAATAATCAGCAATAATAATAATCAGCAATAATAATAATCAGCAATAATAATAATCAGAAATAATAATAATCAGCAATAATAATAATCAGCAATAATAATAATAAGCAATAATAATACAACTAATAATAAAGCATTACTTTAATAAATTAATTTTAAATTTTCATTTTCTTTAAATAAAAATAATTTTGTCTTTTTGTTCCACCAAAAGATGTTTGAATGTTACGTTTGTAAAATATAAAAAAAAATATGATTTTTTATTTAAGTTTAATTAGTTACACCCGTTTTTTGTACAATATTTTGTAACAATGAGAAAAATTATGATTAATACATTTTAGGAAAATATTATCTAGTGCATAAAGGTTGTTTTTCAGTACTATTTTGTTCTATTTCAGTTTTTATAGGAAATAAATCATCATTTATTAAGGATTTGAAGCTTCACAGAGGGATATATTTTTTAATTTTAAAGAATAATTTTTATTTTATTTTATTTTAGTTATGAGAAGTCAATGGCAGACTTATTATTGACAAAGTTTGAATAAATTAATTTTTTGTAATTTTAAAATAACATAAAACATATTCCGTACTTTTAAATTTGTTTAAAAATATTATTTTCATTATCGTTTATGTATTTAAACTCTTTAATTTTAAATTTAATTTTAAAATAAAAACATAATATATTTTCTAATTTTAAATTTGTTTAGTTGTCACAAATTCAAATAGAGTTATCAATTATTGGAATTCACGTGATGAAAATACAGTAGAGGCAGGAAGTTTAGAAACTTTCAAAAAAGATTGGATGATGTATGGAATAGGGCTGGATATGGGTACATGACTAGGGAAACCTACTGACTAACCAATTAAGTTGTAAATGTAAATGTAAACTCTTCAATAGTTATTCTGACAACATAATAACATTTAAAATGTTATTTTAATTATCATTGATGTAATTACATTTTTTTTCTCCAGGACTAAAACATGTTTTCTTTAATCTTACATAAATATTACTCAAGATAAAATGAGTTGGCAAGAAAGTTTTTGATAATATAAATATACCGTGTTGCATTGTCAAACCAACAAATGTACTGCTTAAGAATACAATTCTTTACTTTGAAGCTACTTTCTATGGAAAAAATAGTTTATGTATGCGGTATAATTCATTCGGTCACCAGTTCAGTTAAATACTAAAAAAAATGTCAACTGAAATTACTGTTGCATAAGCAAATTTCATTGGTATTTATTCGAATTCGATCTAAGACAATTTTATTGGTAATTTGAACGTGGGTATATTACTTTAAAATCTCATTTATTAAGCTTACCCTGGCTTAAATGAAGCTCCATATGTCGGCTGCATATCCTTAAAGTAGAAAACGCCTGATGTGGATAACGATGATGCGAATGATAACCAATTTGTGAGCTGTTACAACTGAAAAACGATCTTTACATTTGACATACTTATTATTATTTTGGTAATAATTGTGAAGTTTAACTTATTTTAACTTTTTTGTAATGAGATGAAGCAAAGAAGTTGAATGTATATTATATGTTAGGAGTTCTCACCAAATATTTATTGGTTCTACTCAACCTAAATTTCACTCTACGGAAATTGCGCATACATATTCAAGTATCTAATTTTATTAAAACATTTCGTCTCCGAAAGTGACATTTGAAATTTATTGTAAATACTTTTTATATTTGAAAAAAGGTTTATTTTTGGTTGAAATTGTATTTAATTTTGGCTCTCTAATAACCAGTGCTATTTTTTTAGTTAGCAAACGTTGTACAAAATTCACACACAACAATTTCTTAAAGTAAGTAGGTTCTCAACTATTATCCTTATCAGTTAAATTTTCTCTGCCATATTTTAGTCGCTCACTGTTCTTTAAAATTGTATCATATTTGTTCTTACATCGGTGATTTGTGCCAAGAGTGTTGGCCTATTTAGATGGCAGGTTATTCATCTTCCGCCTTGCTTAATAGTTGAGCTCGATCAGTGTAGTGTTGTAAAAATAAGATTGGTATTTCCGAATCCTGTTTTATTGTTTTTTTTTTATCTATTTGAACAAATAGATAAAAAAATACCGATACTGGTCGAACTCAGTTATTAAGCAAAGTGAAAGATGGTTAACTTACTATCCAAGTAGGCCAACTATCTTGGTCAACATCAACCAAGTCAGTTTTGTCTAGATTTTTCTCTCGCTGTTTCGGATCTTCGTTTGTAAATTTAAACATTTGGTAAGTTACAGTCTCATCATCAATTTTATAATTTTTATCCTAAATGTAAATAAATTAGACATTCAATTGATTAATATGTTCAAAAATTCCAGATAAATTAATATTTCATGAACACAATTCTATTATTTCTTAATTTAGCGAAGTTAAATAAGTAGAATTCAAAATATTATAAACATTGGAATTCATTAATATTTTATGAGCAAAAAATTTAACAATAATTTAAGATTATTTACTAAAGTTGTAGTTAACCCAAATTATCGACGAAACGTATTTTCGTCTTTAGAATTGCAAAGATAATAATTTTCCATATTTTTTGTTTATATCATTTTGTGAAAAATTCGAATTTTTGCATTTTAAAAGGTAAGAAACAAGAAACCGGGTCTAGAAATGTGCTCTTTTTTCTTTTTTAGAAGCCTGAAAGATAAGGACAATAATTATGTTCTGGAGTGTTAATTTATTCTATTCAACAAACAGTTGTTTGTATTATTTTTAGTTTAATGTAACACACAAAGGAATTTTTATAATTGAACAGTTTCTTGAATTGTTTACTTTTATATATTATTCCTACCATAATTCTACAGTTTTAGTATTTTTGTAATACTAAACATTGACAATTTTTTATTTCAACCTTGTTGAGAAAAAACAATAAAATACATTTTCTTTATTTGTGTTTATTTAAAAGTTAATTTCGTGATAAAACTAAATAGCTAAAATGAATAAATAATTTATTATTAAATTATTTCCGTAATTATTTTAAGCGTTTTTTTCATTCATATCGAACTTTATCTTCCAATTACTAATCTACTTTGTGAAAATAAAGTTTTTTTTTTGTGAAATTACAGATGTTTGAGAAGTTTTGTTGGTTTTTAAAATGTTTGAAATTTTATTTTTAATCTTAATTTTTATTTTTAATACATTTGTTTCATTTTGATCTTTAGATAAAATCACACTTTTCGTGTCGTAGCTTCTCTGGCTCTTGGTATCGAAAAAAGGTCAAATGATGAACGGGTTAAATTTGATTGACAATAGCACAAATGAGGTAACCCACATTCAAATAACATAGAGCTTACCTCACTTGTGCTATTTTCGATGAATTTGTTCTAGGGATAGCGTCCCAATTCAAAAACATTGTTCTAAAGTTACGTTGAGAACAATTTGTTGAAACCGTAGATTAAAACGAGACTCCTGGAAACAATATTTTGAATTTCCTCAAACTATTTAGAAATACAGACAACAAAAAGAAGATAATATAAGAGAAAAATAAAATAAAGTTAATAAAGAAGGGATCAAATTAAAGCTAATAAAAAACGAAATTACACAAAATAATAAAGAAATCTGAGAATAAGAAAACAATAACTATAGTTGGTATTAAAGAAAAAATAATTATACCAGCTCAACTACAAGAATAATGCCAGAGTACGAAACGAAGAGAAGTGCCAAGTCCTGCCACTCCGGCACTTTGACCGCGCATGCTCCTCCCCCTTTGACCCCCTAGCCCCTCCCCCCGCCTTTGACCCCCCGTTTTCCTCAGGACAGCTGCTCGAGTCACGCCCGAACTGCACGATCGTTCGGTCGTTTTTCGCGCGCTGCCTTAGGCCTAAAATGAAAACCGTGATGTGCTTAATTAGTTAAATAACTAATTAAACTAATTTGATTAATTATTGATTTGCTTAACTATAATTATTTATGGAATTTTTTTTTTTTATAAATTTTCAGTGTAGTCAAATTATAAAATGCAGTTTTATAGTTTAGAAGTGTTGCAAATTGTAGAAGTAATTTATGTAAAATAATAATGTATCTTGTCATTTTTTAATAATAAAAAGTTCTCAAAAATTTTATTCTCAATTTATTTTTGTAAGATTAAAAATGAAGTGTCTGACAAAATGTGTAAAATGAGCTTAAAACAATAAAAAAATATTTTACATTTTATACGACTTAAACTTTTTTGTTTTTGTTATAATAAAGTTCTTTCATTTCATGAAAAGCTGTTTATAAAATATTTGTGAAAAGTTATGTTGACATTTCAAGATAGTAAGCAAAACAAACGGATTTAATTAAAGTTCTTATGACAGCGACCTAATATTTTAACTCGGGAGTGTTGAAGCAAACAAAGAATCAAATGAAAACAAAAACAAAAAAATAAACAAAAAACAAACACACACAAACAAACAAACACACACAAACAAACACACACAAACATACAAACTCACACGAACAAAAATACACAAACAAACATACAAAATCTCACAAATAAACAAAAATACACAAACAAACATACAAACACACACAAACAAACACAAATACACAAACAAAGCTACAAACACACACAACCATACAAACTCACACAACCATACAAACTCACACAAACATACAAACTCACACAAACATACAAACTCACACAAACATACACATACACACAAACATACAAACTCACAAAAACATACAAACAAACAAACAAACACCAACAAACAAACAAACACCAACAAACAAACAAAAATACACATACACACAAGCAAATCGAATGCAAAGGTCAACATATGTCAACGGAAAAAAAACGAATAAAGTTTCCCTTCAAGACGTTGTGAAAAAGAATTAAAAGATTTTTTTTGTTATTCTGTTTGCGTTGAAACGATTTTAAATTAATATATAAAATGTGAAATATTTGGAAGATTTTGGTCATAATTTTGATTGATGTGGCAAGCATATGACAATTTAATCAACTCGGCTGTAGTTGAAAAGAAAAAAGACGTACATACATGTATACGCGTACCTATACAAACACGTATATTTGCATGTACACATGCAGCCACATACAGACACGTACACATGCAGCCACATACAGACACGTTCACATGCAGCCACATACAGACACGTTCACATGCAGCTACATACAGACACGTACACATGCAGCCACATACAGACACGTACACATGCAGCCACATATAGACACGTACACATACAGCCACATACACACGTACACGTACATACGTACCAAAACATACGTACACATACACACGTACACATACAGAAATGTACACCTACATACATATAGAAACACACATACAAATATTTACCTGTACAACACGTACACATGCAATAACGTACACATATAAACTTGTATGTATATTAACACGTACCCATATAAACACGTACGCATATAAACACGTACGCATATAAAAACGTACGTATGTAAACACGTACACATATAAACACGTACACATATAAACACGTACACATATAAACACGTACGCATATAAACACATACGCATATAAACATATACGCATATAAACACATACGCATATAAACACATACGCATATAAACACATACGCATATAAACACATACGCATATAAACACATACGCATATACACACATACGCATATACACACATACGCATATACACACATACGCATATAAACACGTACACATATGAACACGTACGCATATGAACACGTACGCATATGAACACGTACGCATATGAACACGTACGCATATAAACACGTACGCATACAAAAACATGGACATTCAAAGATGTACACATACAAAAACGTACACACATACCCACATACACGGGCACATATACGTGTACATATACGTGCACATATACGTGCACCTATACGTGCACATACACGCACATAGGTTTACAAATACATTCACACACAAGTACACACATTATAGAACCTTGTTTTTATCAAGTATTCAATTAAAAGAAATATACGTTTGTGTTTTTCTTAATTAAATCAAAATATATTTTGAACAAAAAATAAATAATTCCACCATTTCCATGCATAGTTTCCTTGCATGGAGGCTCTATTGCTAATGAAATAGTATTCTTCGTCAAAATGAACAATATTTAAAATACAAATTCTCAAATAATTCCGTCAGCCCTTTGATTAAAACAAAAGTATGGTATTTTGATTATTTTTGTTTTCATTTTTTCCAATAACCAAAAAAACTGTGTGTTCAAATCATCTCTTATTTCTTGGGTACTCTTACCTCATGGCCGACATTACATAAACATACACAAATAGAAATGCAGACACAAAAGTATAAACAAAATTAGAAGAGATGTAGAGAATGAAATAATGACAGAAAGGTTTATCAGGAATTACATACAAAAAAGGGTTTGTCAGTTAACAATGTGCCTCTAGGGGTGTTCCGTGAACCTATGGGGCGTATAAAGGTTATTACAATTAAGATAAGAAACAAAAGAGAAAATCCTCGCCAGCAAATAGTTCCTTTTTTTTAAGTTAGATAAGTAGACATATTTATAAACTTATTAAATAAATAAATGATATGTTTCGTAAATACATAAAAATGTAAACCTAAGTTAGACAATTAGAAGCTATTCAAAATTTTGTCTTGAAAAATCTGCGAGACTTTCCCTACACTCATTGCAGATTGAATTGTATAAAAAACTTATATTACTTAATGTGGCAATATTTATAGGCTTGTTCATTATCGCAGTGGAGTACCTCTGATTGTATGGAAAAACGGTCGACTTAAGTTTTTATTTTTTATGTAGTATCGTTTTGTTCATTTGTGAATTTTAAAGTTTGTTGAATAAGGTAACTTATTGCTTGATCTGTATGCAATTATTGTTCAATAATTTATGTTAACTACCTTGATTTTAAGCTGAAAATTTTTAAACATTATAATATAATAAATAATAATATAAATTATATAACCTTTGTTCATAATACTTCATTTAAACTTGTGTGAAATTATCCAGCATATTAAATTTACATAATTGAATGTTTAAACAATCAATATCTTACATAGTTTCTGATGTTGAAGCCCTTCCGGGTGCAGTGCTGGGTATAGGCCCGTTTATTTATGTGTTTGTAAAATTTCTAAACTATTTGTCAAATGAAGTTTTGAAATAAGAATAGATTACTTATATTTGTAGTGTGCTGAATATTTCTTCGATTTGGGGTTGTACTGTATTGTTTCTCCATAATCTTGACCTGGTGAATGATAGGCTAATGTTTTATAGTTGACGTAGATGGATTAGAACTGAAATTAAACTTGTCAATATTGATAGTTGAATTATTTGTTTGTTTGCTTTCAAACATCCATTATCATTGGGCATTGATCATTTTTTCGTTAATCATCAATGTTATAGTCATGTTTTACATAGACAAGTTTGTTGATGCTTTTTATTGGCTACTAGTTACTTTATTAACATGCATATTTAAGAAGAGGATCAATAATCTATTAATTTAGAAGATAATATGGTGGTGTGTTATCAACTTGAGGTACTTGTTTCCTAATGTCTAAGTAGGCTTTATCCAGTAGGCCTAGCCTTATCGTTATATCCCTAGCACTATGATCTAATGAAACAAATGTTCTGTCTTAATCTAAAAATATTACAATTATAGGTCGTTTATAAAATGATTGTAATATATGATCAGCTCGCATAAGAATGAAATATGTTACTGACCAAATTAATAAAGATGTATTGCTTACTTGTATGAAATTTTTTTTAGACATTGTTTATATTCTCTTGGACATATTGCGAAACTGATATTGATCTTGAGTTTCCTATATATTTTTTTCAATTTCTTTGGATCTCGGTGTTAGCTTTGATAAATTTATTTGACCAAGAGCTACTCTACTGCTAGGAGAAATGTTTCAAATATGAACAATGAACAATATGATGTAATGCTTTATTAATGACTTATTTTTTACTTGGTCATAAAATTGAATCATTCTCAGTATTATTCTAGCCAGCTACGGTTATCTCTGTTAATGTGTTGAATGAAAATCTTTGCTGCTAAGGATATGTTAAAAATTTTAAGGAAATAACATTTCCATATATAAATAATTTACTTAATTGTTGACCAACTTTGGAATTATTTTCATTAAAAGGGTTTCAATAGGTATTTGGAGTTCGTTTTCTATTGTCCCAAGAAGAACAAAAGCGAAAAAAAACAGAATAAAAAGGAAGAGAAAATATGATTTAGATATACGAACAGAAAGCAGTAAAATAAAAAACAAATTAGACATAAGAAAAGAGACGAGAGGGTAAAACGTAGATTAAAAGAAAAAGAGATGAACAAGAAGAACAGGAAAGAAAAAGAAGAGAAGAGATGCTAACAATCATAAAAAAAATCAAAACTTATTAAAATCTCAACAGTAACATATATTTTTGTTACATTTAATTAAATAAAAAAGAATCAATACAAGTACATTGAACAAACACATTTTTTTTTGGTTCTTTAGAATTAATAATTCCATATAAGACGTTTCGTTAATTTCTTATGTGAAAAACATACTATGGAGAAATTTTTATAGATTGAACAATCTTTCAGATTTAACTCAAATCCAATTATATTAAAAAAAATATTTTAATTCCAAGAACTAATCTTGCTATTGTTTGAATTTAAATCGCCATCGTTTCATTGATTTATGGGCGGTTGTCAATAGTTTTGTTTACCTTTGAGAGACGAAATGTTTCAATACAACAACAAAAGGACAGCTATTGTTTGATATATTAACCTTCAAAGTATTGCTTACTTAGACATGGTTTTATCGAGAAACTACAAAACCTAGTCATTGATGCATATATAATATAAGGTT
>JARUHE010323831.1:0-11269 GCA_031471125.1 Archaeomysis grebnitzkii | reverse complement strand
GGTGGTGAGTAAATCAAAATTCGAATTTTACTATATAAACATTTGATATACCACCTTCTGGGTAAGATTTCCGATGGTGACATGTTTTTTGAAATGGAGAATCGTTTGGAGTAGAGATGATAGGAGAGTTATAACTGAACAACATTTTATATTTTAGTTTTTGTGTGTGTACTCGGTAGTATAAACTAAGAGGTTATATTAACTAGTAATCCACGAACCGGACGGCTCAAACGTCTCCCAATGATTAATTCAGTAACTTTATGTGTACTTGATTTCCAATTCATTAATGCATAAATAAAAACAAAATATGAAAAAAAAATAGTTGAAAATTTTTTTTAATGAAAATTAATTTAATGAAAAATGTAGATAAAAAGTTATAAAATCAAATAAAAATACCAAGTAATATGTTAAAACCAATAACCAAGCCTATATTAAAAGAAATAATAATCGTACAGATGATATATAAGCATTCAAGTCATTGTCTAATGCCACCGCCGACGACATCGGAATTGCTACGCCTATGTAGAGCTTCGCTACGCACGCTCGACAAAAACATCTATACTCGTGTTGGTATGAACTAAAAGTTGAATACTTTAGGATGCAAACTTTTATAACAGTTAGAGAAATGTGATATCTTCAAATAGTAAACCAAACTGTTTTTTTATATTTTACTGTGAATTACGTACGTGCACGATCGTACGCGATGTCACAACACACTGTATGTAGGGTAATAAACCAAGAAAATGGATAGGTAAACAAACAAGTGTTTAATAGGCATCAACAATTTGTTTTCACGTGTAGCAAATAACAATAGCAAGTGGCTGGTGTTTCACAAAACGTGTATTCAATACCTATCAAAACTAGAAGGCAACTCAACAGTGAGTGTTGGGTAAAACTGTATGATTCCAAATAAACATTCCTTTCAAATATAAAAACGTTAACAAGTAAATTTAGTTTTTTTGTTAACCCAGTGAAAACATATCTATAACAAAAGCTATTACTTAAAAAATATAAGGTTTTGTAAAATTTAGTATTTGTAAAGGTTGTTTAACACTATTATTTAGTTCTTCATTTCATTTTAAGTAAACATTTGCTAAAAATAAAAAAACAAAAAAGTTATATACCAAACTCAAACTTTCGTTAACCCTCTAAGAAAAGCGTACAGTGAAAGTTGTTGAGAATATATAGTTCTTCATTTCATTCTAAGTGAACATTTTTGTAAAATGAAAAATGAAAAAGTTAATTTCTCAAACGTTGCAATAAAAAACTGAGAATGCTATTATTTTTAACTAGTGATAGAAGACTGGCTATCTTGCATGAAGTAAACATTTTGTCTTTTGGCTAAAACTTGATAAATATTGAACTTATGAACACAATTATTCAAGGGCGTATTGGTTGGATGGCCATAATGGACAACTTGTATTCAACAAAACTTTCTGTATGTTTTGAAAAAAATAACTTTAAACTTCTGCTGAAAATTAGGCTATCCCTACAAGTTTTGCTACAATTCAATAAATATTATTTTTCAAAAAGAATATTCCTGACAGTATTTGTAATATGGCCATAACAAACAACTTTTGTTCAACAAACATTTTTCTAACTCTTCAAATAAAAAACTAAGCTTTTACTTAAAAACTTTTAGAATTCAAAAATTATGTTTTTGCTATAACTTTAAAAATGAAACTTTTTGAAAAAAGTTATGCGTTACAATTTTGGTTAGATAGTCATGGCACACAACTTTTATACACCAAAGTTTTCTGAAGCGCTTTAAATAAGAATGTTTAAACTTTTGCACAGAATTTGCCTATATCGGTCTAGATACCTTTTGAAAAAAACATCACATTTAAAAAAAAATTGTCATCAGCAATTTTTTTTTGTAATTCTTCAAATAAAAAACTTGGAGCTACTGCTCATTTTTTTAGATTAAAATAAATTCCATTCTTGACTATAATTTCATAAACGTTAATTTATTGCAAAAAATATTTTCAATTAACTATCTACTGTAGAAGGTTAAATCAAACAAATTTTACAAATGAAAACTATATGTAACATTCTTAATACTAATCGATTTTAAAATTTAGACAAAGACGACAACGCCAACGTCGACGGAAAAACAAAACCTATATAGAGTTTAGAAATAAAACGTTGTGTCGAACAATTAGAATCAAATGCTCACCGTTATATTCTAAACAAATAATGCTCTAAGTAAATAGACAAATTAAATTAAATGAATTTAAAGTATTCAGTTTTAAAAATGATATTCTTTGTAATAACTTATTTTAAGATAGAAGGCAAAAAAGTTTGGATTTCAAAGGTATATCTAAACATTGTAAGAATTAAATGTATGCATATTCTTATTCCATATTTATAGTTGTGATACTTGGGAAACCTATAATAAAAATAATAATAAAGTTCTCTAATAATGAGGTCGAAGGACAGAGGGGCTCTCTTGTCGAGTTGCCATTATAATGATAATTGATCTTTTTTATTTGCTTCTCTATTGCATTATCAATAATAAATAAGAAAACATTAATAATTTTGAATAGTGAAGGTTATGGTATATTTGTTTACATTGCACATTTTTCAAGTTAAGATATGTATTATAGAACAATAGAAACTCGTATAGAAATTACCCCATTATGATAAAAATCATTACATTTTACAATCTAGTACTGTACCAACTGAGAGCGTGATGGGTATCTTTCAATTTGTCTGACTGTACATTATTTATATATCATTACATACCTATGTATGTATTTTGTGTTATTTTTATTTTTTCATATTTTCGTATCCCCATAAAAATTCCTTGCTGTAACGGACTATCGACGTTAAAGGATACCATCTCCCCCCCCCTATTAGCCCATAACAGACTAATATATATATGTTCATACTTTTGATAGTATGTATTTGTTTCCATTTAAACATGACTTTTTTGTATTCTAATGAAAATAGTCATCTGCTCAAACTCTTCTGGAGCATATTTTTGTACACTTATGACTGGAAAAACAATGCGTTGTTTTTGCACTGTAGTGGCCACCTGGGTGAACAAGGTTGCCCATCAATGTCTTATACTATAGAAAAATGGTGAACTTAGCTTGTTAGGGAACTTGACATTTCCTATTAGTCAAGATGTTATTCACCAAATTTAACTTCTATTTTTATACAATTAATCGCCATGGTCAATTATATTGAAAATTGTTTATGGCCGACTTCTTTTAACTTTTGTTTATTTAAAGCATAGCCTTAGTAACTTATGCCATTGAAGATTAATTAGTATAGATGTTCAACAAACTAAATCAAATAAAAAACAATTTATAATTTTCAAATAATATTTAAATAATAGAATTATTTCAGAATATATTTTCATGTTAAGGAAAATGAATGGTTCGTTTCAGTGCAATTATTTTTGGTATTTGTGAATCTACAATATTTTACATATTAAAATGGAGTTTGATCTCCACATTAACTTTCCAGCCACGTGATTTGCTTCTCACCTCCCCATATTGTCTGGAAAAATGTCATAAAAACTAAGCCTTGATTGGTAAAACAGCTAATTAAACATTAGTGAATTGCTAAATTAAATATGTTTATAATGTGACAAGTGCTAAAGTTGTATAATCATTTTTTATTCATAGTTTCTTATTAGTGCAGGGATAAATAAGCGGACGACTCTTCTCTATTTACTCTTGTGCAAAGCCATATCTTCAGTCTGTCCCATCTTCTTTATGTCTTCCAACCGCACATATTATCAACTAGACGTTAAAGGTATTTCATTTTGTGGATAAGTGAACTTATTATTTCTTGACTAGACTCCACCTGAGCATCTATAACTTCATTATATTTACATGTATGAAGCATAAAAGGTTAATATAGCAGCTATGAAGGAGCAAAATAAAAGATAAAAGGAATTGAAGAATTGAAAATGTACATTGTTAAAAAACTTGTTTTCGAATTATATCTCATATGGAAGCCAAACATGTTTATTTATTACCATTAAGATAGAATAGTCAACACAATTCGTGAAAAAACAAACTCATTCATTTGAGGTAGAATGTTTTTTTCTGAAAATGGGAAACGCTTTTAGCTGAAGAAGAGAACTATCAATGCTTATACCAAGTTGGAAACAACTTTAATCATCAACAAGGTAAATTGAATCATGTTGGATCTCCTTAGTACTTGGATGGTGACCATTCGAGGTGTTAACATTTATATTCATAATCTGGCCCACTGTGCCTAAATTTCGAAAAAGAACAACTTATTATTTTGTGAACTTAAAAGTTGTGGTATTGAACAAACCTAAAAGATTAAGAGTTAAAAAGGCGGAGACAATGGCATGATTGAATGATCAAAAAACAGATCCGAGGCATCATCTGTAGTGCCTTCTAGCAGATGGTTTTGCAGGGCCTGTTGCAGTCTGTCAGGAGTGTGAATGGCGATGTGTCTCTTCATCACGTCGCCTCTTGTGAATGCCTTCCCACAAAAAGGGCAGACGTACGGTCTGTAATTGGCGTGGGATGCCAGGTGGCGCTGCAAATTCCTTTTGCTTTTGAACGCCTTGTCACACCTCAGGCATGTCAGGTATTGAAAACTTAGCTGCAGTTCTTCAATCTGTAAGACATTAATTCATTCAACTTTTTAATGAAGAAATAATAAATAGTGCTATAATTTTGTGCCATAAATGTAATATCCACTTAATAATATTTTAAAAATCTAACATTAAGTACTACCTACACTTATGTACGAGACCTTAGATATTGAATCTGTATCTTGCTTACAAACACTTTTACTTTGCTTAATTTTTAGTGCCAAAAAGATGACTAACTCGATTTTGATTTTAATTTTACATATATATATATATATATATAATTTGGAGCTACTTTTGTTAAAAAAAATTCTATTATTATGGCAAGAGAATTGCTCCAATTAGGCATACACTCCATTATGTTATTATAGTTTCGTAGTAATTCTTTTGTCATAGTTTTTTATTAATTTATCTCATTAAAAAGTAAACATGAATGTCTCTGAAACTTATACCAGTGTGAATACTCCAAACAAATAAGAGATATAATGTAAGTTTTTTAGAATAAATTTGTGTTTATCAAGTTCAAATTGCAAGAACTAGATGTGAAATAAGGTTAAACACAAACAAAACTTATTCTTCAATTTTATTTCATTATGCAAAAAAAAATAGAGAAAATAAATTACATCAATACAATTCCATTGTATATAAATAAAAACACTGCAATCATACACGATACAACTAAATAATACAGATTATAAGGGAAAGATTTGTTACCAAAAGAAAAACTTTAAAATATTTAAATAATCTGAATGATAATAATGGTCATACTCAGAAGGATGTTCATTCTAGCTAGACATAGAAAAAATGATATCATATTCTTATAGGTCTAAATAAAATCAACCTCGACCAATATATACATCTTAAATAATATCCTTCTAATGCTGACATAGACCAACAAATTATTTTCTATTTTTCATGAAATAATGTTTTTTAAAATGATTTTCATGCTTCCATGGTGAGTGGTGGGTCCAGTATATTTAGTTTTATAATTCTGAAAATTCAGAAAATAATTTACAGCTAGATTTGATATTTAAAAAATTAATTGTAAAAACATTTCAAATTATTTGGTGACTACAGTATAATAAAGAATTTAATAATATTTGACATTTATTTAATCCACCCAATTGGTTGAATTTAATTTTAGTTAAGAACTATCAACAAATAAATAAGTCTTACAAACGAATATATTTACAAAAGGCACAATACATCACATTTAGTTTATCTAACAGTTATTCATGAAAACAATTTACCAAATTAAAAATACCTCTAACTTTTGAAACTTTTAAAATTTCTAAAAATGATTACAATTATTGAACTTTTGAAAAAAAACATGCATTTCATTAGAAATAAAAATAGTTCTCAGCATGCCCAAGGGGTTCTAGCAGATCAATGATTTACAACTGAATTAGATTGAAAATGACATCAAAAAAGGTTATTGCTCAATACAATTAACTTTATATTTTGTTATCAAATAAAAAATTGCTTCAGACTCGAGGTTTGTTGACTAATTAAACATATGACATGGCGTGGATTGATTGATTGTATAAATAAAGGGGCCAATGCCCGACATGGTATGGAGAAGACAATGCTATAAGATCAACCCCGGATCGATCTCAGGTTCACCTGGATGTAGCTCTAGGTTAAGGGTGGGGAAATTTTTTTTTATCATTGGGTGATAATTTCTAATAAAAGATGTGATGGGGCAACTACACCTTGTTATGACATAGTGGATGTCTTAATATATATCAGCGACAGGGTAAAAAAAGTTGATACAAGAATGAAATCTTGCTTTTGGTTAACTCATGTACTATAGGCAGCATTCAAAATTAAGTTAAAATATTTTATTTTGTTTAAAAAATTATCATAAAAGTGCATCCATCAACAACAACAAACAAATAGATTCAGTAAAAGCCGAAAACCTAGATGAAAGATTAATAGTACTAATAAAATATAGTAGGATGACTAGGCCTACCAAAGATTCTTGAATAGCCATTAATAGCTAACTCTTGCATGAGGTAGACCTATATATTTAATAAATGTTATTTGCCAAAACCTCAATAAAATACTTTTTTGGAAGAAACTACTAGTTGAAAAATTATTTAATCAAAGTTATTGTTCAGATCATTCGTTATCTATAAATATTACTTAAAAATTACTGCTTCTTTTTGTTTATTGATATCATATAGTAGCAAATAAATCTGTGTGGCAAAAATAAAGATATTATATTTACAAATACAAAGAAAATAAGTAATAAACCCTCTCGCCCAAAAAGATGTGGAGATGTAGTTCCATGCCATGTGCAATGTCACTGGTATAGAATATGTTGGTTCCAGGCAAAATAATTTTGAATTAATAGTATTAACCCGTTCGTGCCTGAAGTTTCCCGAAGTTTTGCCTGAAGTTTATTTTGTTAGAGTGTATTCTTTAGCTGTCCGTTTAAACAGATTGTCGGCACAAATGGGTTAATGCATCCACTAAATAAGGATCAATTGAAAATATATGACAAGGTGAACTTTAAAATTATATTATTTGTCAAAAACTACAAAAGTTAATATTGACCAAAAGATGTTTCAGAATGTATTCATTTTAAACTTATTAGTTTAGTGTTAAAAAGTCAAATAAACAGCATGTCATGCAAAGGAATGTGCAAGTAATTGATTTATTTTAAGAAGTAAAATTCATGATTACTCCTAACTTAGAATGAACATGAAACATCTTATTCAAATGTGAACCTTATGAACTAAAATAAATATGATTGAGCAATTTCAAGAAAATGCAAAGATTGAGACTGTAGTTAGAATTAACATGAAACAATTATAAGACAAAGACTGCAGTCAGCATATAGACGATGGAACAATTTCAAAACTGAGATTGCTATCAGAAACCCAATGGAACAATTTGTAGAGTTGAACGGGTCAAAAATGCTGCACCACCGACAAAAAAGAGAGGCTCTTCCCAATGGATTGAAGGGAGGCCTGCTTCGAGCCTCTCTTTGTTGGGAGAGAAAGCATTTCTCTTCCTTCTGAGGAAGGGAAGCAAAGAATGTGTTTGGTGAGGTGCTTTTTCAACACATCTCTCCTGGCAAAAGCCTTGTGGCAGTGAGGACAGGCAAAGGGCCGCACATTGGCTTGCGATGCGAGATGACGGTGAAGGTTACTCTTTGTGCTGAAGCCCTTCTCACAGCACCGGCAACGAAGCTCTTCCTTCTGCAAATAAACATTTATTTCAAAAAAAAATTTCTTTGGGAGAATGTTCAACAGTATTTCATTCTAGCCCTTCATTAATGTGGAAAATTGACAAACAAAAATCATTTACTCTAACAAATGTTGAAAAAAACACCAATGTCTACTATGCTATTCTGAAGCACAATTTTTTATATTTCAGTTCATTGGTTATATTTATTGAATTATGAAGACACAGGACACAGAACCAAGAAACAACAATTGTTCTACTTTTGATCAAATTTTCATCCATACAAACCCTAATTTTTGTCAATGAAGTTGATGAGTTTTGACATAAGAAATTTCCTATTTCATCTCCTTTCCAATTATTTGATCAATATTTGTCTTCCTCTTCAACTTTAAAAAAATTCAAAAGTAATTGGAAGAGTGACAGGTGGTTAGTATATGCCATTAATCCTACACCATATTCGAATGGGCAAAATTTAATTGAAATGAAAAAGATAAGACTTCACAACCATAGAAAAAAATAAAACTTCACAACCATAGAAAAAAAAAAGAAAAGACTTTCTACCCTGGAAAACTTAGAAAAAAAGCTCCCTACCATAAAAACTGTATTACTCGGTCATGCCGTGCAAGTGTTCGTTGATCTGGCCCAACACCACATCCATCCGGCCAGGGCCCTCCTCAGTCCGGTTAAGTACTGCATCCATCCTTTGGCCACAGCGTGCCTGGTGCTTGTTGAGGAGGTCCTTACGGTGGAAGAGTTTGAAACATCGGGAGCAGGCAAGGCGTGCCTTGTGCGGCAGGTGAGCGCCGCAGTGGCGGATCATGGACTCAGGATGGGTGAAGCCCTTGAAGCAAACAGGACATACTCGGTCTGTGCCGCACACGGCACGCGCCACACCCGTGATCGACTCGCCTCGCAGCAACATTGCCTGCAACAACTCAGAGTTAAGGCAACCAAGCACATTTGAAGTCAATAAATTATTTTGATGAAGCAGAATAGTGTAGGCAACACATAATTTTATTTTCAATGCTTAATAGAATTATTCAATTGTTGAACAAGTCGAGTCCCTCAAAAAAATGGATCAGTTCAATGTGCATAACATTGATGACATTACAAATTTCTCAACCAACTATTGGTTGCAAAAATTGTGACACCAATATCGAACAGACTAAACAGTTTAGATTACTGGAAACTTGTTTTATAATGTTTGCTCCCCCGAGAAACCAGTTCGCATTCTATACTTCAACCTGTTCTACAAAAACACTTACTCAGCAAGACAATGGAAGAACTAAAATAGTGACGTTTTTATTTCACTTAGTAACTACGTTTAGACTCGCCCAAACGTGCCTCTAGAGCCTCCTTGGTAATTCATTTTAGAGTGAAGCTAAGATCTAAATGACTTAATGACAAACATGAAATTGAATCAGACCCCGTCTATCTTTTATGTCAAAGATGGAGCAGGGATGATAGCAACACAACATCTAAACAACATTATTGTTATTCACCTTAGATCAATGTTTTCTTAACATAACTGTAGGGCTTTTAATTCTAATTACTTTTCGTTTAAGGTTTTTAAATCTAAAACTTAGTTTTCTAAAAAATTTGTTTTTTTTCCATAATTTTTTAAAATTTTGAAAATTAAACTATTTTATTTTTCATTTTACTTGAATATTTTCTTAGAACAACATGAAGAATCTTTACTAAGAATTTTTTTACTCAAATTTTTATTTTTTGAAATAATAGCTGTTATTAAAAGTATATAATTATACAGAGTTAACCAAAATCGAAATTGGGTTTATAACTTTTAAATTTTTGATTTAAAAGAAATGTTTAATTGGATTTAAATGGAGAATTATTAATTTTCAACAAACTTTAATAAGAAACCGTTTAATAAAAATATATATTTTTTGAAATAATGCCCTTTTTAGGTGTTTTTAAAGTTAGCCAAAATCGAAGCTTGGTTTATAATTTTGTTATTTTGGATTTTAAAAAAAACTTACTTAGAAGAAAATTAAGAACTGTTAGTAGTCAAGAATTTTATATAAAAAAAACACTTTCACATAACTTTATATATTTTTTAAAATAAAAACTGATTTTAGGAGATTTGGGGTCTAACATTGACTATGTTAATACTTCGTTTTAAAGTATCCAATAAATTCTCAAAACTTTAATCAAGATAATTGGCTGTTCATAAGAAAGAATTGTTCATTTAATCGAAAATAACTAATCAAATTTAAAAACAACAGTGCATATTATTGAGAACATCAATATAAACAAAATTTGTAAGTTTCATTTAAATTTACAATAAACTTCATAAGAAATTTAAACCTGGAATGTTGTTCATAAAAAAGATGTGTTTTCATTGAAATCAAGAGTATTTAAAAAATAGTGCATATTTTTAAAAACATTCATATATTCAATTATTATTGGATAAATTTTGTTATAGAGCTTCAAATAAATTCACAAGAAACTTGATAAAAAACAAGAACAAGAAATTTGGTGAAATTAATGAAAAAAAAAACACTGTATTTTTTCACTAAAAATAAAAAATTCTATTACATTGAAAATGAAGTTGTGCATATTGTTGAGATTATCCATACAATTATTTTTAAAAACTTCAAATACAGTAGTATAGACCATCACAACAACTCATTCCTGTTATATTCATGACAGACTTGCTAACAAATAATTACTTTTAAACAAAATTTGTTGTAGAGCTCCAAATAACTTATTAAACTTAATCAAAAACTTTAACCAATAAATTTTAACAAGTTCATAAACAACTTCTCTAAATTTAGAAAAAATTGATATAATAGGGCATCCATCAACCGGAGGTAACAAATGGTTTCAGTTAAAAACAAAAACCTAGATTAAAGATCAATTGAACTTATAGCTAGTAATCCAAAAACCGGACAGTTCAAATGTCTCGCGATAATTCATTCAGTAACTTTAAAAAAAAAATTCTCCACAAATGTCAATCAAAAATGGTGTTAAAAGTGAGAAAACATCATTTTATAAATAGTCTCTAAAGGTGAATTTTGATGTGTACTTCATTTCCAATCCATTGATGCATAAATAAAAACAAAATATGAAAAAAAAACTTTAAGAAAAATAATAGTAGAGATCATATATAAGCATTCAAGTCATTGTCTAACGCCAACGACGACATCATAATTGCTACGCCTATGTAGAGCTTTGCTATGGACACTCAACAAAAGCTAGTTATTCCTAACCGCTAAGCAGCTAAAATGTCGAGCGATTATTGACATTTCTAATGTACAATACAATTGTAAAATTTAAATAACAATAAAAACTAGTAATCCACGAACCCGACGGTTCAAATATCTCGCTATGATTCATTCAGTAACTTAAAAAAAAAATGTCTCCAAAAATGTCAAATCAAAAATGGTGTTACAAAGTGAGAAAACATCATTTAATCAAAAATTCACCTTAGAGACTAATCATGTGTACTTCATTTCCAATCCATTGATACATAAA
>JARUHE010323820.1:0-11270 GCA_031471125.1 Archaeomysis grebnitzkii | reverse complement strand
ACCAGACCCAACGTTGCTTAACTTCGCTGATCATACGGGAAGCGGTGTTTCAACGTGGCCAAGGCCGTTGACAAACATTGTCAATGGATTTCGTTTGAAGTTTTTTTTCGTATGTCTTTTGATTGATTAGTTATTTATTATAGCCTAACTCAAGACCTCTGTGCTACAGCTTAAATGATGACACTGACGGTAACTTTTATTAATACCAAACACAGTTTCATAAGTTAAAATATATGTTGTGTTAAACTACTATATAAACATTTATTTTCTTATCCGTTGATATGTATTACCAAACTAAAACCTTTTTCATAAACTATTTTATTTTATACAAACCAACAATTATTTTCAAAAAAAATACATAAATTATATGAAACGGTACTGAGGTATTGTAAACAAAAGATACAAATCATATTGTTAACATATTTAATTATTTTATTAACACACAACAAACACCCCCCAAGAAAAGTACGTACGCGTACTAGACGTACCTTACATACCTGGACTAAATAAGCACGTACTTGGCACGTTTTATCCACAAAACTACTGACGTACGTATTTTTTCGATACAAAGCACCAAACAAGCATATATTTTGGGAATAAAAACGCACTGTAAGTATGTTTTTTTACAACGTACATTTAGTACGTAAAGTACGTTTGGGACGCGTACGTACATACCACGTATTTCTTCCGGGAGGGAATATTTTCTTGTATTTACCATTAATTAATCAAAAAATGTTTGTTAAAACTGAATTAAATTGTTAGCGTTTGCAAATTGATTAAAAAAAAACTTTAGCATTGTATGTGCAGTGTAGGATGTTTCATAATGAGAAGTATTTGTTTGAAGTTCAAATTAGATAATACTTTCATGAATATGTACATAATTTATACAATTTTTTATTGCCATACAAAATAATTATAGTATGATATATAACAGATTTTATATATTATTGTTGCGACCATTTAATATTATATTTATATCTGTCGATTGAGACCTTATTTTTATTTACAAAGTATCAATTAAATGGTGAAACACAAACATCATACTTTCCTTTTTTAATGCTTCTGACAATAATGTATTTGATCAATTTTTGAAATGTAATAACATAGAATTTATAAAATCAAATAAAACGAAAACTACACTCACCATCAAACAATTTACATCAAGCAAATTAGATTGCGGTGACTATAAGGATAACATTGCATTATAAAAGACATTCCTGAACGAAGGACAATAAGACTTTTATGAATGTCCACCCAACAGAAGTGGGTGAACCCATTAGTTACGAAATGTACAAGCTATGCTGTTTCTCATTTAAGCATTGGCTTTGTATGTTGAGAGAAAGTTGAGATACTTAGAAACGAATAAGGACAAGTGTGTGCACTTAAACTACAGCCTAAGCGTCACTATACTCAAAACAAATTCAAACTTTATGTACTTGTATGACCCAAAGCTTCAATTGTGCTGGCATATATATTTTGTTTCAACACTGATATGAAAAGAATCCTTGAATTCAATTTATTTTATTTTTACAAACAAAATAAAAGACATTTAAATTAAAAAAATAACCATTAATTTATATTTCATAATAAATTATTTGACTTTGAGACGTATCCTCAGTACGAAAAAACGAGATTCCTGGGATCCTGTTATCGGGGAGACGTTGTTTAGAAATTGAGGTTCCATGTCAAACATGTGTCCATCAGATGTTCTAATGTAAGTTTGAACCAACGCTAGAGCAGTTCCATGAAGGTTTTTCGCTAACACGTTTTTAATGTTCTAAACATTTCTTTCATAAATGAAAATACATTTTTAAATATTAGTTTATATTTCGTTATATTACTTACGTCATCAATTTTATAACATAATACTGCGAGTCACTAAGGAAACCCATAATATATTTGTCATGTGTTTGTGTTTGTTTTTCAAAATAAGTCGCCTTTTACCTTATAATTGTTTCAGTTTGGTTTGTTTTAAACTTCCTAAAAATTATTAATTAACTTTAATCAAAGGTTGTTTAAAAGTTGAAAACATTATTAGCTACATTTTCAGTAAAATATCACAAACTCTTAAAAAATGTGTATTAAAAATAATTTTATTTTTGTCTTTTTATATTTATCACAAACAAGGATAACGTCGATACACAACAACACAAACCTGGATCTACATGAAGTGGCGATAACAATAAACGAGTGTATTCTTGTTCATTGATTTCAGAGAACAAGTACACATAAATCCACTTAAGTGGGGAATAGGGAGATGGCTGAAAAACTACCTTAATCACCCAGATTATCTCTTATGAAAGATTATATCCTAAGTTTTGGTGCACATTCAGTACTCACAATACTGAAGAAAAATATGTAATGAAAAAAACAACTAGATATGACACTTATATAACGTTTCAAGGAATGTTAATTATATAAAATTAACTTTCACAAAGACATAATAGCTTTCTTGATTTTAGTTTATATCTGCAAACCGTAATTGTTTTCATTGCAAACAATAAGATTGCGGACATAATAAGTAATAAGCTTTATGTTTTAAAATATAATCTTACATTCGAACAAATACATAAAGTTACTATATTATAATGTTAAGGTTCAAATCACAAGAAACGAAAACAATATAAAACATTACTAGCAATAACATTAAACTATTAAAATTTATTGGAAATGTTAAAAAATTTGTACACTCATAAATTTTTCGAAACAAAATTCAAATTATTTGGAATGTAAATGATTATTTTTTTACAAGTTATAAGGGATGAATAGGTACGGAAAATTAGGTTAGTTTTTTATAAAACTGAAACTTTCACACTTTGAATCAATGAAAACTTGGATGCTTTACAATAAAATAATTACGCACGTTTCATTTTATAAATTTGTTGTTTGTTACAACTTTTGGACGATCGTAAGCGTTCTGAAATCAATTGTTGTTCGATGAAAAAAATATGTAAGCAAACAAAAAATGAATACAGCTAACTCTAAAAAAAACAGAAGTATAAAAAATGTAAGTTTGAGTATAAAAATACAGCTTCACACTAAAAATATTTATATAAAAAAGTAGAAAACATACAGTATAAAAACAGTCATTTTTGCTAAATTTAGAAATTATTTTTTCTTTAATTATTTCAAAAAAATAATTAAAACGAACCTTTCCGTCTGTCGTGGTCGTTGTGATCGTCGTCCTTGTCGTCGTCTTCGTCGTCGTCATCGTCGGTTTTGGTTCTCGGTTCCCACGTCATTTTGTTCTCCTTCTTCAATCTTCTTCTCGCGTTCGCGAACCACGTGGATACCTTTGGAAAAAATTACATTTCATGATTCCAATTTCTATGAAACATCAGATGCTGTCAGTGAAATTAATATTGTTAAGCTTGTTACGAATTTAAAAATGGTTTACCCAATTCGGTTGTAAAATTATATTACAAAATGTATATTTACTTTTATGTTTATATAAAAATATTTTTAAAATGGCTTACCCAAATTATTTATACAAACATCCTCCAAAATTTATATTTATATTTATTTTTATATAAAAATATTTTTAAAATAATTTACCCAATTCATTTATACAATTATCATCCAAAATTTATATTTATATTTATTTTTATATAAAACATATTTTGATAATGGTTTATCAAATTCATTTATACAATTATCCTCCAAAATTTATATTTAAATTTATTTTTATATAAAACATATTTTGAAATGGCTTACCCAATATCGTTTGTAAAATTGTAATAAAATATTTATATCTATTTTCATACAAAACATATTTTGAAAATGGCTTACCAAATTTGTTTGTAAAATTATAATCCAATATTCATATTTATATTTATTTTTTATGTAAAACATATTTTGAAAATGGTTTACCCAATTCATTCATACAATTATCCTCCAAAATTTATATTTATATTTATTTTTATTTAAAAACATTTTGAAAATAGTTTACCCAATTCATTTATACAATTATCATTCAAAATTTATATTTATATTTATTTTTATATAAAACATATTTTGAAAATGGTTTACCCAATTCATTTATACAATTATCCTCCAATATTTATATTTATATTTATTTTTATATAAAAACATTTTGAAAATAGTTTACCCAATTTATTTATACAATTTTCATCCAAAATGTATATTTATGTTTGTTTTTATATAAAACATATTTTGAAAATGATTTACCCAATTCATTTATACAATTATTATCGAATATTTATATTTAAATGTATTTTTATATAAAACATATTTTGAAAAAGGTTTACCCAATTCGTTTGTAAAATTATCATCCAATATTTATATTTAAATTTATTTTTAAATAAAACATATTTTGAAAATGGTTTACACAATTAATTTGTAAAATTATCATCCAATATTCATAGATGTATTGGTTTTTATATAAAACATATTTTGAAAATGGTTTATCAAATTAGTCATCCAATATTTATATTTATATTTATTTTTATATAAAACATATGTTCAGCTTAAGCATAAGCTTTTCCCGTTCTTAAGAACCTTATGGTTATTGAACGAACGCAGGTATTGGTTCCATTAAAGTTTTATATTTCTAGCTAAGCAAAAAATACTTTTGTAAAAAGTATATTTTTTGAGAATTTTAAAAAGCTACTTTTTATTAATTAAATTTTTACTTTAAGAAATATTTTTTTAGTTTTTTTGAAAATAAAACATTTGAAAAACATCCTTTCATTAAAAAATTATGTCTTTTTGTTTTGTTATTGAAACAAATTTTAAAATTAGGAATTTAGTATTTTTTGTAAACTAATTGAGATCATTAACTAGTAATGTTTTGATTCATTATTAATTGACTAACCAACAGTTTTTGTAACAACAAATTCATGGAAGGTTGATCCCTTTTATACCTGATAAACAATGCTATTGGGACTAAAAAACAAATATAGCATTAAAACAATCCTCATTATTACCGTAGTGCCAATATGATAAATAATTATTGTTGATTGAAACATGCACAAACCTAAAAAATAATACCTGAGTTAGAGTCATTTTTGTGATGATGGCCAACATGATTTTTTCTCCTTTAGTAGGGTAAGGATTTTTCTTGTGCTCATTTAGCCAGGCTTTGAGCGTCGCTGTGGTTTCCCTGGTGGCGTTTTTTCTCCGGGCTGCATCGAAAGCCATACCGTAACTGCGATGAAAAAAGAGGCTGATTAAATGGAATGTTTCTAGTTTTTCAAGATTTATAATCGAGTCTTTAAAGAAAGTTTTCAAGTTTATATGAATTGAATGGCGAAGGACGACAATGTTTCAATTTATATTAGTTATACAAAACTAAGAATTTTAAAAACGAAAAACAGTACATAAAAATTGTTTTTAATTACTAGTAAACATTTTTTGCAAAATTTAAGTTTTTTTAGAATTTAACCATCGTAAGTGCTTAATTAAACTATAGCCAGTACTTAATTAAACTAATTGCCAAAACTTAATAATATTTGTGTAAGTCTTAGGATAAAAATACATCATAAAAAGAAAGAAAGAGATTGGGTCTAATAAAAATTTAGAATATCACATCCTTATTAATTTATAGCATTCGATATAAAAAAATAGAAAATAAGTTTTCTATTGAAATTTGTATAAAGTTACATTAAAATATTAATTATTCTTTAAATGTTCTAATTTACACAAACGTATAAAGTAAGTATTTTAACAAATTTTAATTTTAATTTGTTATCGAAAAAACATTCTAATAATAATGTTAGATTACTAAGAAAGATTTTGTGTAACCATAAACATTAAACTAATAAAGCGCAATGCTAGATTACTAACAAAGAGTTTGTGTAACCATAAACATTAAACTAATAAAGCGCAATGTTAGATTACTAACAAAGAGTTTGTGTAACCATAAACATTAAACTAATAAAGCGCAATAAAAACTGAAAATTGGAATAACAAAATAGATTTAATTACTTCATTGAACATCATCCCAAAACTTTGTTCATAAAGTGCGAAAGTTCTTTATTGGAACTCCGACCGAATAAAATGATAAACATGGCATGGCAGTTTTATGCGACGATGTCGACATAAGAGCAGTGGTTAAAGCAGCGTCGTGAGTCGAGCCTCTTTATTCGGAGTGAATTTAAAGGAAAGTTTTATCAAGTTGAACCTTCCTTTTACCATCTCATATATTATGTATTCGATAGCTTTCTCGCACCCTTAGCCCTCTTGAAAACCGTTTAATTTGGGCATTTTTCAAACGGGTTACGGGCTGAAGCCTCTAGGTGGTTTTCTATCAATTATGACCTTTAAACCCTGATGTCTTAAGGAGCAAATTGGTTGTGATGTTACGGTGGGATACGATCTTTATGTGTCGAGCTGCGGCTTCTAGCTGACGAAGTGACTATGTCAGAATTTGACTATAAATTGCGGCGGATCTTATTAGCAGAGATTTCGGGTGATTTACATATTTATTTATCGCTCAAAATCCTTCTATTTAGACGACCGAAATGTGGAAGTAAATGAAAATTTGAAAAGTAATCTTTGAGGTTTAAGGAGAAAAAAATTTATTACAAATTAAAAAAATATATAATTGATAGTAAATCATAGAGATACATTTCTTTCATTTATTACGTTGAAAAGTCTTACAATATCGTATGTTATATTTGGTAAATTTATTTTCAATACATACGGAAAATACTTATTTTTAGTCATTACACATTTCTAATTTTTGTATGGTCATATATTTTGAGAAAATTTGAAACAAAAAATTAAATCTAAGCATCAAAATAAAATAAAAAAGTTTTACCAAATACCAAATAAAATAAAGAACAACAATATTTACAAAAGTATGAATAGTATGAAAATGTAATTTGTATTGTATTACTCCGGTATATTATTTTTATTATTCAATATTACAAAACAAAACAATACATGTTGAACATAAGCTTAAATATTGTATATTATTAAAACATATATAAAGAAATTCGAGTGTGTATTGAGCAGAAAATAAGAAGTAATATAAGCAAAAATAAGATAAGATTGAGGCAGTAAAGTTGATCCAATCGTGTTATTAAAATAATAAAATGAAAATCGTAATGCAACCAATGTTCCAAATGGCCTCATAGCGTACATGAGAATCTGGTGTAAATTTACATCTGTTGAAAGGTTGATCGTATTAACCCTTCAAAGCATGAGTACTTGTTGGCATACTCACTGAATTGCATTAATAATGACATTGACAGTAACTCTTTTCATTATTATGATTGGGTCGAGAAACGCACAAGTGAGGTGACGTCTTTGTTATTTGAATGTGGGTTACCTCGCTTCTGCTATTGTCAATCGATATATGTGACGAATTCGTCTTTATAGTATATGCAAACTAGGGTTATTATATGCATAACATTTATTCTATAATGTTGCTACTTGGTAAGCTTTTAGATTGTTCCAGTGCATGTTTGATCTTTTCAGTAAAATAAAAAAACTCAAAACATAAACAATATAAAATATAAAAAAACAAATGCTGTGAAGTAAACATCAATTAGTACATGATACTCGTATATAACTATACAATTTACGAAATGTTTATTTAATATTTTAAATTTGTATTACACATTAAACAATGACTCATTAATGCTTCATCAATTGTTTAATGTAACATTTTAAAATAAACAATTAATTTATATTTATTTGGATTATAATTTAAATAAAGATAGCTTATGAAGCAATTGCAATATTAAAAAAATGCACACGTTTACTTTCTCATTTGGTTGTTAATTTAACAAAATGGTGAATACATTAAGAAATAAAGAAATGTTATAAAAAAGTATTCCTAAAGTATTAAATATCAAACTTATATTTGTTTGATATGTTTTGTACGTTGTGCTTTCATTGATATATGTTATACAACAATGTATATAATTTGGCCTACAAAAATACCTAAACAAAAGCTATCAATGTTGGTTTGAAATGAAAAGTACAAACTATTACTTTTACTAAATGAAAAATGTATGTATGGTAAAAGTTTAAGTAAAATATTATAAATGGATGATGATGATGCCTAAAAGAAAATTATAAATTGAAAAAGTTCTCTAATCTTGAAATAAAAACAATTAAGCTTTGTAAAATACGCAATTGTAAATCTCCGAATAGCTTTAATGAACAAAAGAGAAGAAAATAAGAATGTAAAAATGAAAACCAACTCATTTGAGCCAAACCAATAAATTTGATTAAAGTATTGAGGAGAACCAATTTACATATGTGAATGGCTGAGAGGTCGAGATTGTGTACTGAGCCACTTTTCATAGAGGTTCTTTGAGGAGAGGATTCTGATGAGCAATGTATTTAACGCTTCACTGGGCGAAAAAGAAGAAGAAGAAATGGCGGGAGATTTCTCCCGCGCTTTCTGAGGGAGGTAAAGTACATAAAATTACCTCACAGGTGCCATGGAAGTTGTAGAAAGAAAATCGTGAATGTAAATGATCGTCTTTTGTATTCCCGAACTAAAACAATTCAAAGGTTCGTTTTAATAAAATACAATGTACGGTTATGGTCCGAACATTAATATTCATTCACATCCTTTAACTTTCAATAAGAAAATTAAAAAAACATTACAACATATCTATATTATATATATGTATTTATATACAGTATAATAACATTACCAAAAAAGCAAAACTGATGTCACTATCATTAAATAAATTGAATAAAACAATTTATTGAAATAAAACTTTTATTCGAGTAATAAATTATATTGGAAGTATTTTTTGTAGTTTTATGTTTTAACGACAGATAATCAAACAAACTATAAAGTAAATGTAAATATAAAGAAATTAATGATTATTTCTACCATAAACATGAATAAAACATTCACTAAATCGCTATTTTGAAACGATGTTAATTTTGTTTTTACGTTAAATATATAAACTTTTTGTATAAAAATAAATATGTAGTGCCTTGACAGATTATAATTCAATATATTACATGTGAAAAATGTATAAAAGCAATACAAATGAATATTCTAAAAAGTTGATTTGAAGTAATGGATACATAATTTGTGAATAAGTCATAACAATTATCATTAAACATTTCAAATTAAAGTATTTTTATTTTATTAACTTACTTTTGTTTTAACAACGAACTATCAACAAACAGAAAGGTAAATTTTAATAATGGTTCTAGGATAACGTATAATTTTTTTTAGAAACAACCTCAATAAAATGGTCATATAGATGATAATAATAATAATTGTTTTAACAAATTAACAACAATATGTTCATGAGAAATATATCTGAAATCAATATGTAATCAATATAATGACAATAATGTTTTCATATGTGTGTATTAGTAACGGGTTTTGGTAATAAGCCTCAAAATAATAATTTCAGTTTTATCCTAAATTAACAAAAGATATTTCCCTGACTATAAATTAATTTTTTTCTATATATGTTTTTGTATTTGTAAAACTCTTATAAATGTTAAATTACGCAAATTTCACTGAAATAACGATCATTTTTACAGTATAGTGTTAGACAAAAATGTTAAATTTTCCATTTCTTTGTCTCTTATATTTATGTAGTAAGTTAGTTTTTATATTTGTAAGTTTTCAATGATATATGTCAGTCTGTTCAAAAATCTTAGAATTTAAAAATTGCAAAACAAATGTTTTCCCAAATATGATAAGATTTCCATGTTACCTGGAGAGGACTGTTTATAATTTAGCTATAAAAGATAATTATCATGATATAGGTTAGAAAAATAATTAATTTAATCTTAAATGATCTTAATAAATACTTTTTATGAACAAATAAGAAATTCTAAATTGAAAAATAGTTTGTAAATACACTGTTACAAACTCCAGTTGTTTGAACGGACAATTTAGAAACCTCTCTTAAAACGACCGATTTATGTTTTCAATTCTAATTCGTAGTTTGATTAACAACATTGTTAACACATTTATGTGATGACACTCGAATCTTAAAACTATTACATCATTTTAACTGATTTGGTATAAAACAAGGAATTACTTAGATAATTGATAATTATTTTATCCATTACTAAGTTGGATACAAAGTTGTTGCCTGTCAACAACCTGCCTACTTTTAAGCTTTAATATATTTTATTAAAATTCACCATTGCCTGCACTAAAATTTTATAAGCTATACTTATATTAACGGAAGTGTAAACATATTCGGTTCTTAATTTTATTTATTTATTTATCACGGAAATGTGAACGATTTTGTTATAACAATCGAATCCTACAAATATTCCGTTATTTTGTTTCATTTCATTTGATTACGTTACAAAACAACGGATCATTTAAATTGGTTCATTCAAGTCTTAGTCCCATGAAACATAATCTTGCCAGTGTGTCATATTTTTCATATAAGTATACAATAACAACAATATCTTAAAATTATTGTGTTAGCAAACCATTATTTTTGCTCGTAGAAGAAAACAAATATTGAAACGAATAAAAATGATTCCTTAATGTCATAAGCTCGAAGAAATACACAAACAAAATTAAAATAATTACCTACGATTTAAAATAATTGAATATGTAAAATTGCATCATGTAATCCATTAATGATATGAAGATGATTTTGCTTTGTCAGTAATGAGAAACTTGAGATGATATGTTTGTGGAATGGTGGCATTGCGTTACACGAACACCGCTGAAAATGACACATCTAGCCTCTAAATCTGATGCTTAAACCCCCAAATTTGACACGTGAACCCCTGAGTTGGACACGTAAACGACCCATAATTTATGAAAGCGTGAAACTTAATGGGTTCAACATGGGTTCACTTGTAATTATGTGTTCTTGAGGTATTGCAATTATGTGCAGCATAGCAAAAGACATTTGCTATTACCTCGTTTGTCTTGAGTATATCATAAAATTCGGCTATTTCAATATTTCACTTTATATTTAGATTTCACATAACTCGAATAAAGCAGAACTTAAATTTATTTGATGTGATTTATTCCGTAGCTTTGATAAAAAAAAGACTTAAAATAGTTTACAAAACTATGAATCTGTCTATATATTTGAAAAACATATATTATGTTAAAGACTTATCCAAGTAATGTTTTAATTTGTATACATTATCATTTATATAGTTGACACAATATTTGTTTTACATTATCATTCTTTACTTCTCTTTCAGGTTATTATAATTATGGCAGTAGTCATATTTGTATACGGAATAAACTGCTAAAAGATATATGAGAGGGGGTGTAGCACCCTAAATACCACATTAATAGTTCTAGCAGGTGTAAGAATGTCACCTTAAAATAT
>JARUHE010323809.1:0-11270 GCA_031471125.1 Archaeomysis grebnitzkii | reverse complement strand
ATTACCATTGGCCACATGCTCCATAGGAATTACCATTGGCCACATGCTCCATAGGAATTACCATTGGCCACATGCTCCATAGGAATTACCATTGGCCACATGCTCCATAGGAATTACCATTGGCCACATGCTCCATAGGAATTACCATTGGCCACATGCTCCATAGGAATTACCATTGGCCACATGCTCCATAGGAATTACCATTGGCCACATGCTCCATAGGAATTACCATTGGCCACATGCTCCATAGGAATTACCATTGGCCACATGCTCTATAGGAATTACCATTGGACACAAGCTCCATAGGAATTACCATTGGAGTAGACATTGTGGAAGCCTAAGGTATTGGGCTGTTGCAATAAGTCATTGTACCTGAAAGGCTACATTAAATGAAATGGCGCACGAATGCCAGGAATTAGAACTGAAAGGCTATTTATTATTATTATGTTTTCGACTTTACTTACTTGGTTTTGACGTCTTCTCCTTCAGCGGTAAGTTGGACGAAGATACGTTGATTTTTATCTTTCTTGACACGCCTTTCGCGAAATTTTCCGGTGTGTCGACGTTTTCTGTGTTTCCGTCAATTGTGCTTGTCATGTCCATTCTTATGCTCTCCCTTGGAGCGACTGGCCATATCTCCTGAAATGATCGAGATTAATCAGTCCATTGTATTAATGATATTTAGTTTGACAAAACATCACCTCAGTAAGGTGAAAAGCCGCAGTTCGATTCCCGGGCATGAGATTGTAAATTTTTCTGTACTTTATTATTTGTATTAAAATGAATTTTTTTAGTTCAAAGAAACAAACTTTGAAAAAAAATTATGTCATAAAAGGATTACATTTACAATAAGTTTTAGAAAACAATTTTTTTCAATAAAAGTTTCTTAGCATTAACACTTTAACCATTTCTTGTAACACTGGTGATATATAAGTATAATGACCTACTCCATCTTATGTAACATCAGTGATACAAAACAAGTTAATATATTTGTAAAAGCAAACATTTGCCTGTATAAATGTATCAAAAAAATAAACTAAATTGTTTTGTATCACTGATGTTACATAAGATAGAGTAAGCCGTTATACTTATGTATCACCGGTGTTACAAGAAATGGTTAAAGTGTTACTAGTAATTTGTCATTTTATTTTCTATAAAAACAAATGTTGGCGTCGATTGTGATTCGTTGGAAATTATGAAAAAGATTATTTGGGTTAAATATTTAATTTTAAGGATTTAAAAACATTTGTATTTTTTTTAGTTTAATTTAATTGATGTGAAAGTATTGTTGATTGAATGCATCCATTTACAGAATTAAAACTATTTAATTAAAATTAAAACTTAAAAATTAAAGATTATTCAACTATTTGTAAGCAACACATCTATTCATTTTTGTCATTCTATAAATTTTTATTGCAGAAATACAATTGTTTAAGGTGCTGTTGACATTCCAAGTTTTACAAAACTTTTTGATGATTAATTCATGAATATACTTATATGCACCATTTTTTAATTTTAAACCTCCATAACTCTAATGATAGTATAAAAACATGGAAAATGTAACTCACTTCGGGGTGTTTTTCTTCTCCCATTGACTCTTGTTTTAGGTAGACGACATTTTGCTCCTTTAGTTCCACATTTTTAATTTCTTGCCACTCATTTTTTGGTGCAGGGGAGATGTTTCCTTTCACTCTGGGTGGTGAGTTGAAGATGTTTTTGGTGAGTGATGGAGAAGACGAGATGTCAATGAGGTGAATATTTTCGTCCCTTTCCTCCAGATCAATGATAGCAAGGAAACGGTCTCGCTTCACCACCTCGCACTCCAGGATGTCTCCGAAGGTGTTGAGGCCCTCCTCTGGTTCTTCGTCTTCCTTCAGAGAACTTTCGTTCAGGTTGCTCGACTCAAACATGGAATCCATCTCTATATGATCGTTTGTAATCCTTTCTTCCTCCCGCCTTCTCCTTTTTGTGTAATTCTCCTTCTGAGCTTTTCCTTTTTTGTTGACATTTCCCATCGGCGGTGTGAGTCCAGGAACATAATTTTTGTGGATGATTGGAGTTAAAATTTTGAAAGGATTCACTGGTGGAGGCACATCAATAGCCATGTTTTGTGGTTGACTTAGCTGTGTGTAATACACATTTTGTTCAGTCATCACTTCAGCAGGTAATGTACTTGGTGGAGGTGTTGGATCCACTTCCTCCATTTGAAAATATTTTGGAAAAAATGGCTGGCCATGAGGATGCCATTCATCTAGGAAAGCATTAGATTTTAATATTATTATTATTATTTTTTAATATTATTAATATTGTTATCATTGTTTTTCAATATTATTATTATTTTTTATTATTATTATTATTTAATATTGTTAATACTGTTATCATTGTTTTTTAATATTATTATTGTTATCATTATTTTTTAATATTATTATTATTCTTATCATTGTTTTTTTTATATTATTAATATTATTATTGTTTTTTCAATATTATTATTAGTATTGCTACTAATATTATTATTATCATTGATTTTTTAATATTATTAATTATTGAAAAAAAATTATTATGAATTGATTATTGATTTAAGGAAGTTTTTGTATGCAATAAAATTAGGTTTAGTTCTGTATGGCAATAATTGGTCAACCATTGTATGATTATACGACAAAAAGTATTTGTCTTGTGACTCACAAAAACATTCCAATTAAGCTGGTTAAAAATATGCTTTGTGATGTTAATTTATTATTATTCGACATATTTGTTAGGCCATGACAGCCTACACAATAACCTGTTACACGGAAGTTGAACTATATCAAGTTTCGTTAGTACTTGGCTGGATGACTGAATGGGAACACCATATGTTGTTAAAGCCGTGTTCTCAACCGACTTTTTTCCGCATCGCATCACTTTTCCGAGTTCAATACGTATTGTCGACACGCAAATTTTTTGAAACGCATATAAAATACGTATTTGAACACGGAAAAGTGATGCGATGTGGAAAAAAGTCGGTTGAGAACACGGCTCAGGACTAACAGTGAATGTGAATTGCAGTCATAACCTAACCTGAACAGACTGAAACGATACAAAAATAATAATTTCAAAAGTACAAAACAAAAAAAATATTTATTTGCTGCTCACAGTTATTGAAACTGTCCTTATGTTTTTGTTTGAATATTTGGATTGCATTATCCAGATTATGATTCCACAATCCCGCATTATCATCTTTTGCGGAAATTGTTTAACAATGAAAGAGGGTCAACCGGTTTAAAGTGAGGGTAAAAAAGGAGAAATAATGAAAGAGGGTCAACCGGTTTAAAGTGAGGGTAAAAAAGGGGAAATAATGAAAGAGGGTCAACCGGTTTAAAGTGAGGGTGAAAAGGGGGAAATAATGAAAGAGGGTCAACCAGTTTAAAGTGAGGGTAAAAAAGGGAAAACAATGAAAGAGGGTCAACCGGTTTTAAGAGAGGTTGAAAAGGGGAAATAATGAAAGAGGTTCAACTAGTTTAAAGTGAGGGTAAAAAAAGGGGAAACAATTAAAGAGAGTCAACCAGAGTAAAGTGAGGGTAAAAAATGGGAAATATTTAAAGAGGGTCAACCGGTTTAAAGTGAGGGTAAAAAGGGGAAAAATGACATAAGGTCGACTGGTTTGAAGTGAGGGTAAAAAAGGGGAAATACTGAAAGAGGGTCAACCGGTTTAAAGTGAGAAGGGAAACAATGAAAGAGGGTCAACCGGTTTAAAGTGAGGGTAAAAAAGGGGAAACAATGAAAGAGGGTTAACTGGTTTAAAGTAAGGGTAAAAAGAGGAGACAATGAAAGAGGGTTAACCGGTTTCAAGTGAGGGTAAAAACAGGGAAACAATGAAAGAGGGTCAACCGGTTCAAAGTGAGGGTAAAAAAGGGGAAACAATGAAAGCAGGTCAATCGGTTTAAAGTGAGGGGACAAAAGGGGAAATACTGAAAGAGGGTCAACCGGTTTAAAGTGAGGGTAAAAAAGGGGAAACAATGAAAGAGAGTCAACCGGCTTAAAGTGAGGGTAAAAAAAGGGGAATAATTACAGAGGGTAAACCGGTTTGAAGTGAGGGTAAACAAGGGGAAATAATGAAAGAGGGGAGGGGAAAAATTAGAATAATTTTCAACTTTTGTGTTTAATGATTTGAGAAGACATTGAGACTGAAATGTCTTTGGTTAATGGAGATGTTTAAGAAATTGTTTTAATTATTTTAATTAAATATAATAATTAAATGTTTTATTTAAATATAATAATTAAATGTTTTAATTAAATATAATAGGTAAACGTTTAATTAAATATAATAATTAAATATTTTATTTAAATATAACAATAAAATGTTTTAGTTAAATATAATAATTAAATGTTTTAATTAATTAGAATAATTAATTATTTTAATTAAAATTCTTTGTTAATTAGGAATGATTAATGTGAATAAATTATTCAAGTACAGAGTCACACCACACACGACGACAGCGAAACTTATGTTTGGGCGTGACTTGAGAGATATTTTTGATCTATTACGACCAACAGAGATCGAAGAAAGAATAAAAAGGAAACAGAAGGAACAGAAGTATTATTGAGATACTAAGTACTCTAGACAGTTTGAGATTATTCTTCGTGATTGGGTATATGTTCGAAATTTTATTTCTAATGAATAGTGGAAACCTGATACTGTTTATCTTATAAATGTCAAATGGATGATAAAATAACAAAAAGACATCAAGGTCAACTAATCGAAGTTCCCTAAACTGTTCCCAAGGAGCCATTTAATAAAATAGTTCCAGTTGCGGAAAAACTTTACAGGTACCCGCTAGTGAACAGACTTTGCATTCCGTGCTACACCCACAAATAATGAGCTGCTGCGATGATCTAGTCAAGTTCGCAAACCCCCCAAAAAAACTTCAATTAAGATTAGTGATTCATAATATCACATAATTATGTTTTAGTAAGATTAGGATATGTTTGGTTTAGATTATAAGATGTTGTTAGGAATTGCCATTAGTAATGTATGGAATGAAAGCATTTGGTTATTGTAGTTATATTGCCAAACAATCTATATTCGTCTATTCTCTTGAGACCTTACCCACAATGCGGATGTTCCGAAAGAGGTCATACGACATATGTTGCTGACTTTTAAAGAAACATTAGAACTATTCACTTTCAACAATCTTGATGGTTAATATTAGACACACCTTGTAGTGAACAAGAGCCACTAAACTTTTTAATGCACTGGAAAAAGTTTCATTTTACAAGTTTGGTGAAACATTTATTTGAAACCTGGCATTAGCATCAGAAGTTATGTAATTAATATCATTCAGAAGATTGAATGGCGAAGATTTTGAAGGGAGATTCTCAAAAAATAAATCCAAGTCAAATGTATACTTTGATATATTTTCGTGATTATTCTGGGCGCATAAAAATCTAGACATTAAGCGCGCAACAGAGCTTTGTGTATTTTGATGCTCATAACCAAAATTTGTCTGAGAGTTTTTAGAACTTTGGATATAGCAACCCTCAACCAGAGAAACAAATGGTTTCAGTAAAAGACAAAAAAAACTCAATGACAGATTAATTGAACTTATAAAAAAGTGACATAAAAAAACTCCTATGTAAGTTCCTTAAAAGCCAATGTTTTTAGGGGAAAAAATCTATAGAAAATTTTTCATTTTTTAAGCAAAGTTATTATTCAAGATAAAATAGTAAATTAAAAAAACCATTAACATTGATCTTCACCTCTTATAAGAATAGTGAAATATTTTCTAAGTTAATTTAAGCTATAAAACATCATTTCTTAAAGAAAATATAATAATTAGATTTGTTTACTTAAGCAAAGTTATTATTCAGCTCATTATCTATAAACTTTGTTCAATAAAAAAAAATGTGAAATCAAAAAGGAAAACCTTCAAGATTTTCCTTCACCTAAATTGTGAATGCAAGACACGGACGACGGTGCAGATGATGCAGACAGACTGACCCACATTTGTCGATTCTAATAGGGTAACCTTAAGATCGATACTCTAATAAATTGATAACAACACTAGGGTCATGCAGGGTCAGTTTTTTGTTTGCTGATTCCAGAATTTTGAGAAAACCTAATTTTTTTCTGTTTGGATCTGAGCATTGTTATTCTTGGATAAATATTAATGTCTTTAAAAAATACTGAAAGGACCTTCATTTCTTTTGGAATTCAAAAAATATCATCCACCCTTGTAATGACTTTTATAAGAAACACAAAACACTTTTATTTTAGGTTTTAGTGCAAATAATTTATAATAATATCAAAATGTTTTGAGAATCACGTCAGCCTGTGATATAACAACGAGGATTCACATTGATGACATTAAACTAAAAATCAATGTGATTGAATGAGTATTCACTCACCTTTAGTTCTGCCCAGACTCATTTTATGTGGCATCTCCATTGCTTTCTTTTCCTGGAAGAAAAAAGTTATTACAACAGTTGAACACAAAACAAACGAATCAATTCAAAAAGTTGGATATAATAGGGCATCCATCAAACAGAGGTAACAAATGGTTTCAGTAAAAAACAAAAACCTAAATGGCAGATGAAAAAACTGTGAAATAAAAAACTTAAACATTTGTCTTCACCTCTTATAAAATAGTGAAATAATTTTTAAGTTTATTAAAAATAATAATTTTTAGGAAAAACATTTATAGAAACTTGTTTATTTTTAAGCAAAGATATTATGCAGGAAAAAATTGTAAATTAAAAAAAAACTTGACATTATTCAATAAAAAAAACCTGTGAAATCAAAAATGAAAAACTTTAACATTTGCCTTCACCTAAATTGTGAATGCGAGACACCAACAATGACAGACTGACCAAAGCATGTGGATAGTATTGAAGTATCTGTTTATTGCAGTCAAGTGGGTAGTGTATTGATCACATTTTCATAAATACAGCTATTTTTGACAATATTAAGTCATGTATATATTTTAGCAACCATTTATTTTTCTGAACAATAATTACTCTGTAGTGTTTTATTTTTGTCAATGTTTTATAAATTCTTATTTAAGCTATTGTCTATAGCATCTCCTATTGACCTAACTTATCTATTCTAATATTTCAGATTAATTTTGCATAATTAACAAAATTAGCATTAAATTAACAAATATATGTGGAAAGTTTCCCTTAGATGGTAAGTGTTTTTGATTAATATTATTATTTATATTTTTCATATCTTATATTTGTAAATAATGAATGAACATTGTCAAAATTCTTAAATAAAAAATTAGACTATCCATTAATCTTACCATAATTTTAATTACTTTAAGGGCTGTTGTTGCATGAAGTTGGTTTTAAGGAAGAACTTAGACTAATTACTGATCTAAGCCTGTGAGTATGTTTTATTTACAATATAAATTTTTGGGTGGATTATATCATGTGGCTAGTGTTTAATTTGTGAAATAGTGAGATAATATTATGTAATCATATTATTTATTATTTGTTTTTGTAAATTTCAGACCAAAGACAACTAATTTGGGACGGCAGCCACAGTTATTGCGAATTAAATTGTAAGCTATTGGTTACGGTCGGATGCAGATGCAAGCTAGAAAAAGTCTAGTAATTTGCATCGAAAGCTAGAAAAAATCTAGCACTACATTTCGTATTGCATCCGTTTGTACAAACAAATTTCTTCAATTTTCTAGACACACCATTGAAATGACAATGTCAACTACCTCTTGTTCCCGATGGGGCAGGAGTTTGAGTTTCTTGCGTTCTCGTTCTTCCTCATTCTGGGACAAGGATTTTACCCCATGCAGATTCACGAGGACGTTTTTGGCACACTGTTTGTCTGGTTGGCAGAATTTATCAGCCTTAATATTAACATCTATTTTGGGCCACTGTGGATCGATTGCTCGAACTTTGTTGTCAAGCTCGTAAAGACGCGAGTTAGGAAAAACGTCTTTCCAAGTAAGTCGCAGCGGGAGCATTTTTCTTCTCAGTTTTTTGTCCGCCTGTGATGGAGAAAATGGTAAATTGGATTAATTAAATTGTTATAATAATAATGAAATAGTTTTATTTCTGAAGAGTTTCATTTTTTAATCAATTGTCCACATTCTCCACTTCAATAGTAATCCCTATGAAGCATGTAACAAACCTACATCTAAGGCCCTGCTAGATGCAATACAAAGCATGAAAGGCGTACCTTCTTATAGACACCAGCAAAGAGTTGAGCAATGTTTTTTTTGAAGTGTTTGATGTAATCTTTATCAGGTTTCTTTATGATTGAGTCTAACAGGTAAAGTGGAGCGAGATTCTGTTGGGCACCATACTGAAAAAAGATAAATCAATAATTCAACACAAAAAGTTCAACATGTATAAAAACATGAAAAAATATTCTGGACAATATTGTTCAGAATTATATATAAAACCAATCCTGACCAATAAAAAAAATTTGTAAAACAAAAATTTACAAAAAATATTGTTTTCCTAATTCTACTAAGTTGTAGTTAACCAATATATAAAAACCTAGTATTTTAATAAATATTCATTTTACAAAAAAAAATTATTTGGGACAATATTGTTCAAAATTATATATAAACTGATTCCTGTTCAATAACTAATAATCCACGGACCGAACAGTTTAAATGTCTCGCGACCATTCATTCAGTAACTTAAAAAAAACAAAGTGGTTTTACAAAGTGAGAAAACATTAAAAGAGACTATTAATGTATACTTCATTTCCAATCCATTGATGGATAAATAAAAAAATAAAAATTCTAAATCGGAAATGTCAATAAAAAATGGTGTTACAAAATGAGTAAACATCGATCGTTTAATCAAAAAATCCCCTTATAGACTATTTATGGATACTTCCATTTTCAATCCATTGATGCATAAACCAAACCAAAATACAAAAAAAAATTGGAAGTTAATTTAATGAAGAAATGTAGATAAAAAGTGATAAAATCAAATAAAAATACCCAGTAATATATTAAAACAAATAATCAAGCCAATACAAAATAAAATTTAATACTAGAGATAATATGTAAGCATTCAAGTAACTGTCTAACGCCGATGACGATAAGGATGAGGACAACCACATTGAAATTGCTGTGTCTATGCAGGCTTTGCTATGCATGCTTGTCGGAAATTATAAAAAAAACTTTGTTCAAAAACTTTTAAGTGCTGAAAAAATCTGCTAACTCCGCCCCAACAATCAACAGTAGTTTATAGAGGCTGTTTATCACAGTCTAAAATATCCACACTAAAACAAAATTTTATTTAATAATCGTATAGAAGAGGCCTGGAAGAAAATTAATAGAACGATTAAACATAAGAAGTAACATCAAAAAATTAATAGAACGATTAAACATATGAAGTAACATAAAAAAAATTAATAGAACGATTAAACATATGAAGTAACATAAAAAATTCATAGAACGATTAAACATACGAAGTAACATAAAAAAATTAATAGAAAAACCACATAAGGAAGGTGAGAACTATTTGTTTGCCATATAATCTAACAACAAAAGTTATATACGTACATACTTAAGGATTACCACAATAAATGCCTATCTAAGGCTTGATAGCCTGTAATGATATTTTAACATAATTGTTTTACTATTAAACCTAGCCAGAAATTACTTATGTCACAAAAAGATGTAATTTGCCTCTAATAATGTTTTCCACCAAACTTTTTGTTTACTCCTTCCCGGCGGAAAGCCACTTAAGTGACTCGTACATTTCTTTGTTGGAACGTAAATAAGTTTTGTTAAAGACTTTAAAAAAATACTAACAACGTAGGGAAGCTTGAATAGTCATCAGCTCTGCAGTGACAACTCTTATTTGGTAACATCAAGATGATGTCAGATTTCCAAATGAATTTTAAATTTGTTTTGACGACTTCAATTTGGTCAATGCTCTTGTCTGTCAACAATGTATGTTTCCATACATAGAAGGAGAAGGAAAGCAAATGTTAGATTGGAAGGATCGGATAATAGAAGATCTGCAAGAAAGAGTTTTACAAGATGAATACGTGAGAGACAATGCAAGGTGGAAAACCCTACCAAAGAACAGCGACCTCAAATGAATATGAGAATAAGTTGCAAAATAAGAAATTAAATGGAAACATACATTGTTGACATGTACGAGTCACTTAAGTGGCTTGTCGTCAGGAAGGGATTAACTCGAAAATTGTGTTTACAGCAAACATAACACCCTGTTAAGCATATTAGCCAGACTTGAAACATTACTCAGACACTTGGCTGTTTTGGCACATTGTTCTACATAAAGAAGTTCTGAAAAATTAATAGCTATGTATTACAAATTTATAGCACAATTAAGTAGCATGCTTGAAAACTATTCTTGAGTTTTGTTTGCAAAAGTAAATAAAACAAAAATTATTTCAACTTACTTTTTCGATCCTACTTTTTATTAGAGCTGCAATTTGCTCTGAGCAGGATTTTGCTTGAATTGCTTGTGAAGCTAGAAATTCAATTTTAGATTTTGAGTTTTTATCAATCCTCTCAATGAAGACTGATATTCTTCCACATTCATTTTTACTTCAATCAATCTGAAAAATTAAAAAAAAAACGGTTATATAAACATAAAGTTAAATTTTCTTTAAAAGTTTTGAATTTTTTTTATAGACAAACTATACAAAAAAATTGTTCATAATCCAAGGTCAAAAAATGAAAAAGTAGATTTTTTTTTCAAACTTCTAAAAATCAAATTTAATTAAATATAAAATCCAGAGTTTTACTATGTCCAGAGAGATATTAGTCTATTGGATATTGTTTTGATGAAAAGAGAACATTGAATTATCAAATTCAATACTTTTTCAGTTTTTTAATTTTCAGCGAAGTTTCGTTAAGTGTAAAATCTTCTTATATATATATATTCTATAGTTAATAAGTATGACGTATCCTAAATTATGTTTCTTTTAGTATATAGCTTAACATGATAGGGCCTATATGTAATTGAAGTTTGTATTTCTTTGTACATATTGTATTTCATTTTATACCTAGGTGTAACGTTTTTAAATATGTTCAAACTGTTCATGAATCTTACACACAAATGTATACTGTAAATTTTATGATTTTTTTTATTGTTTCTAAAAAGGCTACACACTATTACAGTAATTAAAAATGAATGGTTGCTTTTTTTGTTTGAGAAGTAATTGTATCTCCCCCCTTCACTCCTCTTAAGTATATGTAAACGCTGAACAATACATTCTGAATCCCTAGCTTTGCTTTTATGTTCATTAGGTATAATATGTAACTTGTCCTTTTATCTCTGCA
>JARUHE010323808.1:0-19628 GCA_031471125.1 Archaeomysis grebnitzkii | reverse complement strand
TTTTTATTTTATTAGAGATATCTTTTTTAATTTTATTAGATATAGCTTTTTTATTTTTATTATATATAGCTTTTTATTTTTATTAGATATAATTTTGTTATTTTTATTGGATATAGTTTTTTATTTTGATTAAAGATAGCTTTTATATTTTTATTAGATATATTTATTTTATTTTATTAGAGATATCTTTTTTAATTTTATTAGATATAACTTTTTTATATTTATTAGATATAGCTTTTGAATTTTTAATAGATATAACTTTTTTATTTTTATTAGATATAGCTTTTTTATGTTTATTAGAGATAGCCTTTACAATGATAAACATAACAATATGTTGTCAAATCCTAAAAAAAAACTTACACGGATTATAGTCTAAATAGTATCCATAAAGATAACATTAACTAACGAGCATAATTTTGGCCAATAATAAGCCTGTCATTAATTATGATCAAGTTTCAAGTAATTTGGAGGCGTTAAGTATAAATCAAGTTGATCCATTAATTAACCATAGTTGTGTACTGTAGTTAACCAAACAAATATGCAGGCAAAAATATGGAATTAAAAAACTAAAATTGAAGTGAAAGCATAACAAAATTTAAATGTTTTTTTCGTCAAAACTATTACGTGGCGATATTATCTCTAATACTGAATGAAAATCACATTAAGCCTATAATTGATTGTACAGTGTGAGATGGCTTGTGCGTATCCATGTGTGTTGGCACTGTTAAATAAAAGTGTATCCAGAGAAAAGCATAACATAAAGCATGTTTAGAAAGGATCAGAACAAAACGACCAATAAAGACAGGACTAAAATATTATAAAAGATAAAATCACGTCGTACAAAATAGACAATTGTGCAAAGACCTTCCATTGAAAACAGTATAGACGCTAGGATAACAAAAGCTGCAGACAGTTTAGTTTAGTATCTTCAATTCTAAGCGGTCGGTATTATAGATCATTGGAAATAAGATGGCCGCAATATTGCATGGCTGCTCGCACTTACGAGCACTTCCTTTGTATTTATTGTAAGACTGTCCATGCATGGCATTGCGCTATGAAATCATATCATCGCGATTTTATTCTATTGATATACGACCATTTGCATACACTTTCATTCAATTAAGGCTTAAAATATACGAAAATTATTTCGTACAGACAGTATTCAACATGGACAAGATTTATTCTTGCAAAATGACATATATTATTGGAATATTTCAAGTTTATATCGCTCTAAGGTTACAATGGAATTGTCAAATATGTATAATTCAGAAACGTTCATAATAATACAGAGTAATAAAATTAACTATGTATATAGGAATATAAATATAAATATATATATATATATATCTTTTCTAGTTATAGGTGCGAAACACATAGTTGTTGGGCTTATCCGTCCTCAACAGTGTATACCAGCATTTATAAATAAATAAATTTTCGGATGGTTCAGGGATCTAATCAGGGACCAGCTGGGTTTGAATCTGACGCGCTAGCGCGATATAAACATCGAACATTGCAAAGCTATTTAAGCTAAGCAATGGCCAATGCCCGCTCGATTTTGGTGAAGAGATTAAGCTACCACTGCTGATCCATATATTGTAGGGGCTTTCCATCCTCCTGATTTATATTTCCCGTATATAATCTCTAGTTATAGGTCCAAGACACGTAGTGGTTGGCCTCAGCCGTCCTCAACTGTGTATACCAGCATTTATAAATAAATTCATTTTCGGATGGTTCAAGGATCGAATCAGGGACCAGCTGGGTATGAATGTGACGCGCTAGCGCTGTATTAACTAATGACCTGCAACTGACTATTTTCAAGATAATTGTGCTGAATCATCGCTCTTGATTTCAGCTCTGCCTTTGATTCAGTTAATCAGAATGCCTTGCTGTGCAGGTTAAAACTTAAGGGTCTGGGGGACCTGTTTTTAATATTCAAACAAGTTTCATATGATCGAAAGCAACGTGTCTCGATTGATGGGACATTCAGTAGTTTGTGGCTTTTGGAGTCTCTCAGGGCAGTTTGCTATATCCACTATTATGTGTCTTGTTCACAGCTGATATGTCAGACAATCTTGAAAAAAGGGATGTCTCCTATGCTGATGATACTATATAATATGCTGTAATTAGATTACCTGCTGTTCATTCTGATGTTGCTAACTTTTCAAATCTTAAGATTCAATCATGGTGTCTTAGCTGTGGTATAGTACTAAACCCCATGAAAACTAACTTAATCATTGTTAGTAGATCTCGAATAACTCATCCTCCTCACCCACCATTGTCTTTGTATGAGATTTCTTTGGATTTATCTAGCTCCCTTATGCTATTGCATGTGATAATTGATGATAAACTCACCTTTGAGAAAGATTTGTGGTTCATTGCAGCGTCTGTTTCGCAGAAAACTGGACTCATCTGTAATAGTTTCAAGACTATTGGTAATGATGAAGCTGTAACTAAATATTTGTATGCATTTGTGCTAACATGTTTTGAGTACTGTTGACATGTTTGAAAGTAATAAATCGTGCCTTTAATAATATCTACCTCTTCCTGTCTAACATTTTCATTAACCTTGCAAAACGTGGATTCGTTGCCGGTTTATTACTTCCATACAAAATGTTAAATAATATGAACCACCCACTGCATTCTCGACTGTTTGCTCCATATACTCATACCACATTAACTAGGTACGCCTTAACTTTAAATTATTATGCTTTCTTTTCTAAAAATTACAAAACTTATGAGTATGCTAGATGTTTTGTTCCATTTTTTGGTAAATTGTGGAACGCTCTTCCTAATAAGGCAACCCACTGTTGTGACCGGGAACATTCTAAGTCTGCAGTAATGTATTTTTTCATAATGCTGCTGGTGAGTAAAAATTTGTTCACGATTTTTCTGAACCTATATACTGTTTTAAGTCTGCAGTCAATGCAAGTACATTTTGCATAATGCAGCTGCGCTGGGCTTTATTTTGTTCTGGATTTTTCTGAACCTGTAAATATGTTAAGGGTATTTTGACGCATTGGTTCAATAGTAACGTGCATCACCTCCTTCTTTTGCCTTACATATATAATTTTGTTCATGATTTTTCTGAACTTGCAAACATTGAAGGAGATTTTGACGCATTAGGTAAATCTTTTTTTACTCTTGATTTGATTTTGAAAATAGATCAAATGTATATCGGGTAATCATTAAGGATAGTTCTGTAATCGAAAAACCCGGTTTATATAGAAACTCATGACGCTCGAGTACCTATCAATATTTTGTCGTTAAATTATATGGCAACTGAGATTTTTTTACCTTAAAATTAAAATTAACAGTGTTTTCTTCACATTTTATTAGTTCTCTCTTAATTTTTATGTAATATCTTACGTTTAACTGTGTTTTATTCACATTTTGCTTACTATCTCGCCATTTTCATAATATTTAACATACAAATTAAGAGAGAACGAGCAAAATGAGAAAAAACACTGTTAAATATTATGAAAAATGACGACAAATTAAGAGAGAACGAGCAAAATGAGAAAAAAACACTGTTAATTTTAATTGTAGATTGAACAAAAATTCAGTTGCTATATAATTTAACGACAAAATATTTATAGGTAATCGAGTGTCGTGAGTTTCTATTTATACCGTTTTTTCGATTACAGAACTATCCTTAATGATTACCGTATTTCTGAAAAATAACAACATGTTGATGAGGGATGAGGAAGATTTTGACGTATTAAGAAAATAGTAACGTGCGTCATTAATTTCTTTCACCTTAGTTTATTTTAGTTTTTTCTTTGTTCATTTTTAATTTTAATTTTAATCATTGAAAAGTGAAAATTAAATAATATATATAATTTTTTTTTAATAACATTAATAATTAAAAATTTCATTCTGGTCAAGTGGGCAGGGTCATTTTAGTATGGATGTAGCGGTTCGTGCTCCTGCTAATGATTATCAAATTGGGCCAGTTGCTTTACCTTGATTTTAATTTCAATTTAAGTTTTAATTTTAAGGTTAATTCTAGTCCTTTCTTAGTAGAATTTGTTTTGCTTTAGGCACATCTATGGTTGCATAGTCTTTGGATTTTCCAGAGTAAATTTCATGAGGTTTTAATGAGTACAACTCCCACACTCTCTACCAGTTAGTCGTGTTTATTGACTGGCTGGTATTTTTCCAGCGATTTCCACCCTGGTATTTGCCTAAAAACGTTACGAATTTCTCTCTAGGATTGAGCAATACTAGTTCACGTTACTATGAATATTAATTTATAAGTTTGCTGGCATAAATGTGAAAGAATATTGTCACTGTTGTCCTCAGCGTAGACAACTAAGGGTAGTAGCTAAAATAAATCTTTGACATTCAATCCCCCAAAGCTATAAAGAATCGAAGTTGAAGTTGAAATAATAAAGTAATTACCAAACATGAATGAATAAAAAACAAAATATGGAGAATAAACATATTTTCGTTGATAAAGAACCAACATAACAATCACATCATTTCTGCTGAACGAGCAAAACTCACAAATAAGCTGTTGATTGAAAAGTATTAATGATCGAATTAGAATTGTAATTATTTTTGTTTGATTTATAATCATTATCCAACCATTTACTCTTGTGAAATAATTTGTCGAATATTTAAACAAAGTTAATAATTGTTTTTTGCTCGTACAGGGTTGTACAAATAAACTGTATTTGGTAGCTTGAAACTTAAAGGTGTTTTGTTTATACTTTAGAAAACATTAGTTGGTGTTATATTTGGAATTATTAACTGGATTTTAAACGTTCATTTTAGATTTTAAAATTATTTTTTTTTTAAATTATGAAATGTGATACTTGTTAGTCTAAACCTTTTTGTCCTACTCCGTTACATTATAGAACATATTAACTACCTCGACTGTTGAATCCATCGGTAAATATTGATTTATAATGGTTTGCATTGAAGCTATTAACATAATTATTAAATACGATCTTTTATCAGACAATTCAATACATTAGTGTTAAAATGTTTGTTTACATTATTTAATCAATTGAAATAAACTACTTTCATTATTTATTTATTTTGCTCTCAATTTATATACTTTGTTCGAATAATTATCTTATTGTAATACTGTTTCACTTAACGATTATGTTTTTCGACACTTTAATTTATTATAACATTACAACAATTAAGTTAAAACTTAATTATCATGCCTAGAATAGCTTATACTTACAAATGAGCCTGCAACTTGACTTATATATTCAGGTTTTACTTTTTTTTGTTTGAAGTGTTGTTAGTTAGACCTTTTATTTTAATCCAAGGAAGTAGGTTACTCTTTGTCATTTCTGATTAATGCTATATATTTCTATATATTTTAAGTTTGATATTCATATCATGTTTTTCAATGTTATGTCTGTGTAACTCTTATTGTTTCTGGAAGTTTTTTTTTCAAATTGAATGCACCTTCCAGAACCTTACCCGCAGAATATTCCATTGTTATTTTAACATTTTTATAAATTTTGATATTCTAAGTAAGTTTTATTCACTACCAATTAGGAAGAAAACGAACGGTTAAGGATTTCTGAACATATCTTTTAAAAAATACATGATTACGAAAATAGCGTCAGATTTATCTACAACCTGTTAGTAGAAGTAATTATCTGAAAATTCATTAAACCCACTTTGGATCTATGCATCTTGAATGTAGTTCAAATGAACCAAGTTTTTCATTATGTACTAGTCTCAAGCTTGTGAAAATTAACCCATGCCGTTCACGAAGTGAATCCAGAGATGATTACAAGAGAAGTAACTTTTAGACTACAGAAAAGGAGGACTTCTTCTAAAGAAGTTATAGACCGCAGCGGAAAGCTGTTTCTAATGTGGGAAATGCAACCAAAATGACTGGTTAAAAGAATAAAGTTCATTCTGACAAATTTAATTTGAGGAACCAATGTAGTCTCACTAATCAGATGTGGTCTCAGTTATTCTTACCAGATCAGGTAATTCTGGGTGTATTTTTTGGTGTATACAGAGAAAATGTAGCTGTAAATCTTGTTTATTACATTTAGGGCTACGGTGGTCTTAAGTAGCCTACTGAACTTGTAAACTTAATGTCAAAAAGATAGCTTAAAGTATTTATGTATTGCTTTATTTATTGATTTTTATAGATAATATGGAGTATCTTTCTCAACAGAAACTGAAACATGTCGATTGGAAGTACAACATGCTTGAGTTTGGGTCAAAGATTACTGCAGATAGGTTAACTGTCCTTCACACAAATACAAACTGTAAATACCTATTACGAATGTAATAACAAATTTTCAAGTTTAAAGAGCGCCTTTCAGCTGTACAACCCACAAAGCGCTTATCATTATCCAAGCCAAGAGATGTGTACCCTAAGGATATGCAGCCAACATATGTCCGTTCCTCCAAGCCTGGGTAACAGGGTAAGCTTAGCATATGAAAATTTAAGGAAATGCAGCCACGTTCAAATTCCTAATGAAATAGCCTTAGAGCGGATTCGAATCGATGCTGATGAGATTTTTTTATAACGCATCAATCTTCAGTCGACCATCGTATAATCAATGCCACCATCTCTCATTAAGAATGTAAATTGAAATGTTCGTTGACACAAAATAATGTTTAACTTTGACTTTCATAATTGTTAACTAATTTAACTTTAGTTTTCATAATTGTTAACTAATTTAACTTTGACTTTCATAATTGTTAACTAATTTAACTTTAGTTTTCATAATTGTTAACTAATTTAACTTTAGTTTTCATAATTGTTAACTAATTTAGATTAATTCAATATAGTTCAATACAATTGTGTGCGATCTAGTACGGAGTTTAAGGCAATTTAATATGTAATGTTTGCTAGACTTATATTTAACATGGTTATTGTGTAAAAGAAAAAGCATCAAAATATTCATTCCAATCCTCAACATAATATTCATTTCTAAACCAACTAAATTATTATTGAAGACAGAATATTCTCTTGCAAGGTATGCATAACCTTAAGTCATTGAATCGTTATGCGAGATGTCGAAAGTGTTAATTACTGTCTAGGTACAAATAATTATGCTTTGAATATTGTTTTGCGCGTCAATGATGACCTTTATTAAAGATAACCATTCCAATCAATGCATTTAAAACTTCTCAACAAATGATGCTTCCCTACTTACAAATATAATAGGCTTATGTTTTTACGATAGATTTATAAAGCCTTGCAGCTTAGTCAAAGTATATTCCTACTTTGTTTGAATATCAAAAATATAATACCTCTTGCCTGTCGCCTTTACCTCTTTCTATAAAACTAGCTACAGTTCAGCGTATTTTATAATTGAAATGTACCATGAAAACAGCTGCCAGTTACAAGCGTATGTTAACTAAAGATTTTAGAGAACCCTGGTTTTACTCAAAGTTTGCTTACAATTAAGTGGATTATAATATTTGGTTTTTATTTTTGACTTATCCAGAGCGATAACTTATTAGTATTTCAAGTTGTATGTAATATTAGTAAGGATTTTTTAATTCTAAGGATAACACGAGCCAGATTTAAATAAACATGTATTTGTTGAACTATTTGCAATTTGATCAAATATATCTAATTTTTTATAATACAGTAATGCTTGAGATACGAGTGCACTAACGTACGAGTTTTTTATGATAAGAATTGGCTTCCGAGCAATATTTTTTATTGAGATACGAGTTGACGAGGACACTGCTTCCAGATAAAAAGAGGCAAAAAAGCAAAGAAAAGTGAAAAACAGTAAAGTATAAATATAAAATGAAAAAAACAATAATCCAAGGTAGTTTCATTTTAAGTTTATGTAGTGCTCGTTTGTGTGAGTTACAATTACGGTAACGTCCAACTCATTCTCTCTCTCTTCCTATTTCACTGATCCTCCGCACTTTACACCGTCACCGCTATTAGGTAAGAAAATAATATAAAATAACTTTTTACTTTATATTACAATAATATACATTTTATTATATCATTTTTTTGTGTGTGTATGGCTATAAAAATAAAAACTTATATTTTTAATGCTATTATCATTAATGTAGATGTTTTTAGAGGGCTGGAACGGATTATTATTTTAGTTTTGAGATACGAGTTTTTAAAGGCACGAACTCGTGTCTCAAGGTATTACTTTAGTCTAAAAGTATTAAGTGATCATATAAATTATTGGTATGAGTTTTTGTTTAGAAGATAAAACTTCTTTGTTTGCTGTAGGATACCTCTAACAACGGACATGCCTCGTTTGAAACTTCGTTTATCATCATTTGAATGGGTCATCGTTTTACAATGCATCTATACTGTGATCCATATCGCATAGCTACAATTAAAAGACTATCACGGATATGACACTGTTTGGCACTGCATCTCATAGGGGTGAAAACACTTAACATGACAGTACCTAATATAAACTTAGAAACGAAACATACATACTCCAGGACAATAAGAAACAAGTAGATTCGAAATATAATTTGGATTTTGCTGTCATCCATGCGAAAACGTCATTGTAGTATCGGAACATATGCATTTGCATCCTGCGAACAATATATTTAATATGTTGGTAGAGAACACAATACTGCTGTCGGTACTCATAGATCTTAAGTACGTATTGAATAGTTATAACACTAAGGAAAAACTGTACATTTTTTTATATCTACCGTTTGAAGGTAAATAAAAAATGACAAGCTGTGTTGAAGATATTTTTATAAACTTAAGTTTTAACACGCTTCAAATAATGTTTTCAATAAACCTATGTAATATATTTGTAAATTTTCTTTATGGTTGTTGGATGTTAGTAAATCATTAAATTAAAGTATATCCAAGTAGCATGTTTTGGAACATAAAAGTTGAGCTTAATTTTTCAATGTTGACAATAAGGTTGCTCACATTTTCATCTATCTTAACTGCTCAACAAACGTTTGAATGGTTTCACATTTTATTTTAAACTTGATTTTAAAAAATCCCTGCTCAAGTATATTTGTCACCTAAATATGGTTCATACAGGTATCAGTTTATCCAGACAAAATTTCCACTCTTTTTTTCACTATTAGCTCATGAGATATAACATTCTACAAGGTTTATTTTCAATAAATACCAACTTCAATTTTTGTAAACTTTATGGTACAAATTTATTGGGCATTATTAATGCATATATTCCAACAGTATTGAATCATTATTATTGCTGGATTTGATATAAAAGACAACTTCTGCATTATCATTAATTTAAAATAAAGTTTTTTTGTAGTTTCTGTTTTTAAAACCTCTGAAGTATTTGTTTCTATCATTAGACAACTTTCATGTTTCCTGATTTAAAAAACATGCTTTAAAATTATAAATTAAGGAGTAATGAAAAACATTTGTTGGAATTTTCTTATAGATTTTTAATAAATTCAATAAATTTATTTACATTCATAACATCGAGGACATTGAATACATGTAAGATCAATTTAGAAGATTTAGAAATTCTTGAACATTTTACACGGATAAAAAAGTTTTAAACATCATTACTGCTACGGTGTGTCAAAAAGTTAATAAAAAAATTAATTGCAGCCTTAATGACATTTTAAAAAACCTCTCATTTAAGGAGGTTTTTTAAAACTAGATGTTTTAAGTTAAGTTTATTAAATAAATAATATGTTCTCTTAATCTGTAGTTAAATTAGTTCTTTATAACTTGATTATTTAATAAGTCAGGAATAAAAAAGCAAAGAAAAACAAACAGTTTTTTATTCATTAATCAATTATTTTAATATATTTTAATTTATTTATTTCAACATAAAACTTTATTATTGCTAAGCAATGTTTTTTTAGTTTCAATAGAGATGCAAAAAAAAATTAAAAAGAACATTAAGTATCTATTTCTTTTGTATTTATTTTTATTATCTCAACACAGAAAGTTTTATTTTTTTTACAATTATTAAGGCTGTCCTAAAATTATTTTATACTTTTGATAAAAACAAGTAGTGCAGCTTGTAAAAACTTTGTTGTAGGATTTCTTTTTTCATTGTTTAGTTACAAACAATAAAACATTTTCCAGACCGTCTAAATCATTAAGACCTTCATTTTTTCAAACATTTTGACACTAGTAATGGATTAGTAACCCCACGAATGCAATTATAAAGTTATTAATAACATCTAAAAGAATAACAATTTTTACATTAGATCAATATACAATTGTACATTTAAACAATAAAAATCAATTTTAAATATTTAAAAATATTTTTAGCTATTTACAAAAAATAAAAATGATTTTGATGTATGTACAACGAAATCAAATTCATCCAATCAGACCTCAAAATTATGTTTTATTAAACATGAAATTACCTTTTTCATTTATGCATAAATGCAAAAATTTATTTTCTTAAGTTTTAAAAACTTTTGGTCATAACAAATTGCAGTAAACAAAAACATTTTGATCAAACATTTTTTTAAGCGAAAAGAAAATATTCTGATAAAAAATAGTAATTTTAGTGAATACAATAAATTATTATTTTTGTTTGGCCAGTTATGAAACATTTAAATATTTCAGTTAAAATTAAATTAAATTTAAATTAAAAATTTTTGTTCATTAGTTGTTCAAGTTCAAACATTCGAAATAAGTAAACAAACAATCGTTTAATTAATTAAAAGAAATACAAATATTTTATTATCCAATAAATCCAATTGATATTTTGATGTTTAAAACTATTAGAAAAATTGGTTTTGTGGTTCTAAAATACTAAAACAAGGAAAAATAAAGTGAATTGTTTTACGTTTTAAGGTTTTAAAAAATAATATATTTTTGAGTAGTTTTTTCCGATTGGATTAAATTAAAAAAGTTTTATTTTTGTGTTTAAATAAAACAAATATTGCACAAATATTTGTAGTTATATACATTCATTTTTTTAAAAGTAGACTATTTTAGTAAAATCATAATACAACTGTTTCATTCAATTATGCAGAATTATTTTTAAATAAATCATCTCAATTTAAATCAAGTTTTTAAGTTAATTATATTTAATTTATATTTCAACATTTATCAAAGCAAACCATTCTAAGGCAAAATTATTTAATAATTATTGTATAAAATATTTTTGATGTTTCAATGTTTTTTTTAACTTTCAAATTACCACTTGAACTTTATGAAAAATTTAAACATGAAACTACCTTATCATAAATATACAAACTCTTGTTTCATAAACGAAAAAATTTAAAAGTAGTTAAAAACATTTAAAAGTACATCTAAATTTTTTAAAATAAATAATTAAGCAACTTCCTTCAATAAGTGTTCATTTTTTTATTTTTTTTAGTTTCATTTTTATAAATTTGAATTTGATTTTTAAAATTTGAATTTAATTTTCAAAATTATCTTAGAACAAAAAAGTTATACAACTAAAATTATTTACTTAAATATTGTTAAATTTTGATTAAAAAAAACTCTTAACAAAATCTTTTAAATATGAGGTAATCAGTTTCATTGTCTTAAAAAAATCTGTAAATTTTCATTTTAACTAATGACGTTTTTAAAAATGTTTGTTACTGAATAAATATTGAGGAAACATTTTTGAATTTCATGAAAATGTAAATAAAGATTACTTTAAAATAAAAAAAATAAATTCTTTGATACAAGACACGGTTATATGCATACAATAATTTTCAAGTTTTTATTAAAGCATTTGAGAATTCGACAAAATAGTTGCGAAAAAAATATTAATTATGTGTTATTTTTCACTTTTAAAATATGTAAAGAAATGTTGTTAAAAAATTATATTATTTAATTAATTAATATACATATATTCAAGTTGGAAAAATTAAAAATATGTTTTTAAGTTTCTTACAATTTAAAAATAATAAACATTTAGTAAATTGATTGAGTGAAAGTAATGTAATCAACATAAAATATTAAACAATCAACAAAAATAAAATGGTAAATCAATGAGAAAAAATGTTCAATATTATATACATAAAAAATATAATTAATAAACTATTTCCATAATCAATATACACTTTAAAAATTTACAAAATATGAACAAATGATTTTAACTAGAATTTGTGTGACTCGATAATGATGGGAAAAACGTGGGGTGGTGAGGATTCATGAGAGGTAAGTGTGTTGGGAACCCAAAAGGGTTGAGGAAAGGGTGACCTGGAAACAAAGATGGCGAAGGGAACTTCAAGCCTTCGACTCCTGCAGAAAAGCTAAGCGGCAGAGGCAGTTGAGAACTCAATGAAGTCATCAAGGGAAGTGAAGACGCGGGATAAAGAAAAGGTTTAGTGATGTCGCCGGAGAAGGGAGGCAGAAAGGAGGTGTGGTCGGACAACGGAGAAAGGTCGTTTTTCGTGAGACTAAGAGGAGAAGATTGTGGAGATCGAGATCTCCTTGGAGAACTATGGCGAGGAGAGTCGGGGTTCTGGAGATTGGGAGAAATGGAATGCGGGTTCAGAGAGGTTTCCGTGGAGTGCGAGGACATATTTGGCAGACTGGTCATCACATTTGGCAGGGTTTCGTTGGGGTGGGGCGAAACGGAGATTGGAGAGGAGTTGCTTATTCTTGGAGAAGGGTTGGCGATCAGACTGGTGATTGGGAGCGGAGACGAGGATGGAATGGGAGGAGACTGGGTCCCAAGAGAAAGCTCTTCATCATCGGAATCATCAAGTGCTGTTGGTGACCCTGGGTTGATTAGGTCATCATCGTCGTCGTCGTGATTGTTTCCATCTCGAGATTCTGATGATCTTCCACTAGCCGATCCGTGACTGCCGTGCATCATCCTGCAAGCAAATATTCATCAATAAATTGTTGAAGTTTTAAATTTTAAGAAATTATGAATAATAATTTTACAAGATACAATTATAAATATTAACCATACAAAATGAGGCTACAATCATACAACCAATACAGTAAATGTATAAATAATAGTTTAATAAGATAAATTTACAAGTATTGGGGAGTAACTATCACTTTAAGAATAAAAATAAAACTATTACCATCAACGAATCGCTTATAAGAAGAAAAACAATATAATTTTCAAAAAACAAATAGATTTACTAATCGAACTGTTAGTCAATCTTTAACCTCCAACTGACAATTCACGGAAATGACAAATTAAACATTTTGATAATGTTGATTTAAAGTTGTTGTAACAATCACTTATGAAGTCCCTAATTCTTGTGTTGTAACACTTTCTTGTTACCAAAGGGACCAATCTCGTCGCCCCTTATTTCGCTATCTAAACAATCAAACATTTCTCTTTTATTTTCGTATACTTTCCCAAAAAGTTTCATATACAGTAGTTGATTCATTGAGATAATAATAGCAATTCGTAAGTTACATTATATATTTTGCTGCAAAGCTTAGCTTATAATAGTATATAAAAATGCCGTTATTATACCAATGTTTAAAGTCGTTACAATTAAAGATAAATATTAGAAAGCTGAAAGCTGAACGATAAATTTGTTCTGTTTCGTCCCCTCATTCAGTCCCTGATGTCCCAAGTCTTTACAGTAAACATGTGTAATAAGATGACATTTATTCAATGGACCTCGTTACCCTACAAGTTGGGTGGAGGAAGATCAGGTTTCTGTAGTTGAGAAGTTTTTTTTAGAAATTATTTTATTTTTATTAGGTTTAATAATGCGTTTTCATACTCCACTTTGACCAATGATGTAACTCTCAAATATTTCAATGTTTTTAATAATCATTTGAAAAAGGAATACTATTTCCCCATAAGAGAGTTACAGCTAAATATATTTCTCTAGCAAGGGATATTTCCCTTCGAAGGGGATTTTTCTATTTGGTTGTTTAGATTTTTCTTTACTTTAGATGCTAATTTAAATATACAGTAGGGAATTTGTGTTTCACCTTATATTCCCATTTGTAACTAGCTTGTGTTTATTTTAGCTATATTTATTGTGTGAAATAGTGTTTACTGATTTTTAATCAAATTTATTGTTTTAGCTTTCTGGAGGTAAAATATAAATACGATTAAAAGGGTGCTTTGCATTCTTATCAAAACAAACGTTGGTAAGAAAAACAAGCAAGAAAATAAAATGTTTCAGATCTAAAAAGGTTATCACTATAAAACCAATATTTATTTTTCAATTTAAATCGGTTAACCCCATAACAAATTTATGTGAATTTTGTTGTAAGGTTTAAATAAAAATTGTCATCATTGTCTAGGGTTTATTTATTAGAATATGGTTACATAAAAAATATTGTTTAACTTGTAGTAAATTAATATATTTTAAATAAACTAGATATAGTAGCAAAATCATTTTCTTAAGTTAGGCTAATTATTTTTTTTGGTTTGATTCTTCTTAACTATGGAATTAATTTTTCAAATGTTTTGTCATAAAACTATATTTTAAACATTCAGAAATACAGGGAGTGGTGCAAGACTTTTTGATAAAAAGAAGGACAACGTGTCTATAAAATAATTCAACGCACAAAAATAATATTAAAAACTTTTACAGCCAATCTTTTCAATGCATTTTATATACCATAGATGAAAATTATATTTGCATAACTTTTTCTCAAATAAAAACGGTTTTTCATAAGGGTGGACTGAAGCCCGTCAGGCAGGTTATTCAGTACCACCAAACTAGATTAATTTGCACTTTTCTTGAAAGAAGAAATAATTCTTTTACCAATCGCAGGTCAAAAACACTTTGCAAAAGTAGACAACCACTCTTTGGCTTCAGTGTCAAAATATAAAGTAAAAAACATAAATATTAGAAGCAAATTCAAAGAACAAAAACAGTCTTGTCAATGAAAAATAACGAATTTGTTTACGAAAATAAAAGAATGTTTTTAATAGATTGGCGAGTGAGGAAATGATCTAAACATAATAATTTGTTTCAATAATTCTTGCAATTACTTAGAACTTATGTAAAATTATTAAAACTTTTTTATAGTTATAGAACAAAAACACAGAAGAAAACAAAAATACAAATGTTGAAAAAGGTAAATATAATGAAGAAAAACGACTATAATCATCACAAAAGACAACGATTTGTTTACATTAAATATTTTTAGAATTTTAAGTAACTGAATAAAAAAAAATGCAAACGTAATTTAAGGTTTGAAAATATTTTCCAACTAAAAACTTTAAACTACAAAGTTGTAATACTTCCAATGTGCTGTAATTATAGTTGATTTATAAACGGTGTTACAATCCATGCATTATAGTTGATTAATTATGTAAACATAATTTAGCGTATCAACAATAAATTTTGTGGATCAAATGAAAATAAATCACAAAATATAAATATAAAATTTATTTTTATTTACAAATTTAAAGTAATTTTATTTAATCACGTTTTTTGGTAACAATTTCTTACTATTTTACATTTTCACTAAAATGAATTATTATGTTCCCAATAAAGTTAACTGATACAGAGAACATTATTTACCCAGATATAAGTAGAGTTTCTTTAAACTAGACTTATAAATTAAGTTTCTAAATTTATTAAATAAGTCATCAACAATATCAATTAATAATTATTGTTTCCACTAAAAATATTTTAATTATAAATTTTTAGATAGAAAAAGTTCCGACAAATTTAAATCCTAATAAAAAAAATTAATTCGGTAGCAAAAATGATTAATATCACCAAAAGACTATAAATTCGATGAAATTAAATCCTTTCATCAAGCTACTTTATCATAATAATAATACTAATAACAATGGTATACTACTAATAATGGTATAATAATAATAGTAATAATGGTATAATAATAATAATAGTAACACTAATGGTATAATAATAATAATGGTATAATAATAATGGTAAAACAATAATGATATAATAATAATAAAAATAACAATAACAATAACAATAATAATAAAAAACAATAACTACAATAATGAAAATAACAACAAAAACAATAACAATAATAATAATAAAAACAATAAAAATATTAACAATACCAATAACAATATAAATAACAATAATAATAATAATTCAAACATTAATAATAATAATAATTCAAAAAATAATAATAATGATAATGCATAATGATAATGCATAATAATAATAATAATATAAACAATAATGATAATGGAATTATTTAATAAAGTTAAACATAAGGTTTTAATTTATTTTTACTTATAACTTAGTCAGACCAAAATTGACAAATACTTTCAAATTAATTCTTCTACAAGATGCATAAAAAAGAATAGTCCTCAGATAATACAACTAATAACTTGCATTAAGACGTACACAAACACGTGTGTATGCACACACAACCATCCCATCCAAAAGCTACTGTAGATTGTTCATAAGAAACACAAACACATTCTCACCGTTCCTTCCTAAGAAACATTCAGATAGACAAACCTTTTTAAAAATAGAAAGTAACCTATTAACTAATATGAAAACATAATTTAATTACATATTTTGTAAATACACAACATTTTAATTAATAATCACATCGTCATAAATAATAATAATTAATGACTATGAATTTTAATGCTAAGGGATAGTTGCGTAATTAAGCTGCACATAAAACTAAAAATATAACTCCATGTAATTTGGATTAAATTGTTTACATTGTTTCAAAGAAATATACTTTTTGTTATGAAATTTTTTTTACTCAACAAAATTAAATAATCATTTCAATGTTTAACTTGCAATCAGTAAATTTTGAATTTTCATAATTTTCGTGATAATTATTTTTTGCTTTAAACATTTCAATCGAAATATTAATATACAACCGATTGAAATTTTTAAACATCATTTGATGCTATTTATAGTGTGTTAAAAATGCGTAAGTCGTGAATGAAAAAGTTCATATGTACATGAAAAAACAAAAAACATTTTAGAACAGAAAATATTTTATTAGGTCGAATTTATTATTTAGGAAACAAATAATATATTAAGATAAAATATTTAATAAATTTAGAATATTTATGAATTTTAAGGGTGTTAAATATATACCGTATAAAGATGGAAATTGCTGGTTTTGTGGACCTTAATAACGTGTTCACAATAATTTATAGGCCAAAGAATCATTAATATCTAACCTTAATGTACCTTGTCTAGTTACGCACGTTATTCACAACCTTGCGCCAAGGTATTCGAAAGACGTGTATAAATCACCAAATTAATATACATAATAATAAATAAATACACATATTTTTTATAAGATTTATATTGTGTTATATATATTAATTTCAGCTAAAATAATACTCAACTGACATGGATAAATGGTGATACTTATTGAGGGAATGAACAACGTGTAAATCTTCTTCCATTATATGATAAAGATTGTTATCCTAGATTAATAATCATTGTTATAATGACGATAAAAACGTAGAATGATACAGTTATAAATGACATAATGAAACGTTGTCAATATTAATGTTTTTATTATAAATAATATAATGAAAATAATATCTTTATATCCTTTTGATTAATCCAAATATAAAAATATATTCACGTTGCTATAAACAACTATTAAACATAGCCAATGAGCATACATACATACATATACATATATACACATACACATATATAAATATATACATATATATATACATATACACAAGTGATATATTAGCATACCAATCTGTAAATATATATATTACCATAATGTTTTTCTATGAAACATTGTGAGCAACCGTTTTGGTTACTCATGCTTATAATTTGTATGTTTGCTCTATTCAGACTTGTGTTTACAATATATGTAAATTTTAACTTAACATCTTAATAGGTTTTACCATTTACTAATATATTTTTATGTAAGTTTGTGCATGCCTGTTTAAAATTACATATTTGTATATATAGTAAACAAGAAATAACGAATTCCAAGCTGTTCCATCTTAAGAATAGCAATGCGTAAGTCAAACAAATGTCAGAATGACTTTTTTATAGCAGACCTAACCTTTTTATATTGTATTAGTACCTAAACACATTGACCTTAGGTTAAAAATAACCCTTGTTGTACGGGACTAATTTTTCTCTTTGGATACCAAAATGTCAAGCATTGTTCTTTGAAGATGAAGTAAAATATAAACATTAAAAAATAAAAAATAAATTGAGCAAAACAATGTTTTTAAAATCTTACATACAGCCAAACCAATAGTAATAACTTAAAGGAAAAAACAATGTTAAGGACAATACAAATAGGAACCCCAAAAATAACGATAACGACAATAACGACCCAAATGATAGCAGAAATAAATTGTAAAAATAGATGGTTGTTTTAGAGAGATAATTTGAATAGAAAAAAAAGTTCACTTAGATTATTAACAAACATATTTCAATAGAGAGGAATCAATATTAATTGTGTCGAGGTTTTGGAAAACGGTGATACAAGAGAACTCTGTAAACAAATCAATAGATTCTATTACAAATCTTCCTTTTAAAATTGCAATTTTCTCCACATTTTAAAATTCCTTTTGTGAACACAAAAAGCCCGAGGCTGTTTTGAATTTATCCTTAAAACATTCATCTCTAAATTGGAATTATTAATTTTTTTGTTGGTTTTATATTCAGAATAAATACGACTAACTCTAGATCATCAAATTGGCCAAACATTTCTTATTGAAGTATTGAATATAATTGTTGAAAAAATAAATAGCTTCGGAAAATAATGACAAACGAATCATTTGAAATAATTTATAAAGAAATTATTCGATTTAAAATAAAAATTGCCGAGCCATGAACCAGAAACTAGACTGATGTCATTTGCCAACAAAAAGCCACTTCATACAAAACTGGATTTCATTACCGAAACAATTTTTCGAAAACGTTCAAAGGGAGGGCCGGTGGAGAGAAAGATTATCTTGTTAAATATCTGTTCAGTTGAAAATATTCTTTCATAAAACGGAAAAATGTTTTTTGCTTTTGCATTTTAATTGGCTCAATATTTGTATTCAATTTCGATAATTATTTTTGCGTTTTATTTTCAATACTTTATTGTAGTCTAATTAACCAGATCGAATTTGGTTTGTTTTCATTATTTTTGCAACATTTTAGAAAGATATTTGATTTATTCAATAAATAAAAATTTGACAAGCTATTAACAAGCTTATAAATTGTAAAACTAATTGAAGATATGTTATAAAAGTGAAGAACATATTTATTTAACACATATTTTCTCAAAACAAGTTAAAACTTAAAATTACACTCTTAAAAACATTAAAAATAAAATATAATGACAGTTACTATAAAACTGAAAAAATATAAATTGGAAATATAAACCAAAAACCGAAATTTCAAATAACTAAAAAGTACGTGTGTGCATATTGGTGTACGTGCGTGTGTATATGTCGATGTACGTAGGTGTATATATGTTGATGTACATACATGATGTGTATGCTTATGTAGGTGAGTGTGTGTATGATTATGTAGGTAGGTGTGTGTATGCTTATGTAAGTAGGTGTGTGTATGCTTATGTAAGTAGGTGTGTGTATGCTTATGTAAGTAGGTTTGTGTATGCTTATGTAAGTAGGTGTGTGTATGCTTATGTAAGTAGATGTGTGTATGCTTATGTAAGTAGGTGTGTGTATGCTTATGTATGTAGGTGTGTGTATGCTTATGTATGTAGGTGTGTGTATGCTTTTGTAGGTAGGTGTGTGTATGCTTATGTAGGTAGGTGTGTGTAAGCTTATGTAGGTAGGTGTGTGTATGCTTATGTAGGTAGGTGTGTGTATGCTTATGTAGGTAGG